>JAVYIG010010554.1:0-68168 GCA_035222895.1 Strongylocentrotus droebachiensis | reverse complement strand
ACCACAATCATATAGTTAGGAAATGCAATCCATGTATAATTTTATGAACAACTAACAATTTCAGTCCCATACAAAATTAACTTTGTTATGTGTGTTCACTGGGTCCAATCAAAGAAGTGTCCACATTTGGCAAATAAAATAGTGTCAACACCACACTCGGTTGAGTACAAATAAGGAAGAACAGAGATACTGTAAAAA
This sequence comes from Strongylocentrotus droebachiensis, assembly GCA_035222895.1. NCBI lineage: Eukaryota > Metazoa > Echinodermata > Echinoidea > Camarodonta > Strongylocentrotidae > Strongylocentrotus > Strongylocentrotus droebachiensis. The sequence continues at coordinate 67,970 of JAVYIG010010554.1, read as the reverse complement.
TCTAAGCTGTCAAATTAAGGTCCAGTTATTCTCATGGGTCAAAATGTAGGTCTTTTGTTCTGTGCAATAAAACAAATGAGTCACACAGTACTGGAAGTTGTAATAGTTGCTCAAGACTGTAACGTGATGTCATAAAATAGAAATCCTTGAATGAAGCCTGATTAATCTTGTGACTCTTCATGGACAAAATCATCTAAAAGTAGTTTCATTCAATGAAGAACTGCTTCCGTTTGAGAACTTGATCTATTATCATGGAACAAAATTAACACTTCAGATTTGGGGCAATAAGGAAAATACTTGAAAATCACTTGAATACATGTTTCTTCTGACACTTGTACGAGCTATTACTGGCATACCACTGTCCACTTGTCCTCTTTCCCTTTGCAATAAATTAACATAACCTTGCGTTAAGCAGTGGAAAATAATATGAATTGCCAAATAAACCACATCACACCACCCTCTTATTTGTTCTATTCAAACAAGTTACACCAGACTAACAACTTTTCATCAATCTATTTTCATCGCAGCAATTCAAAATATGTTTTCATACACTATTTTACCTTTGCAAACACCACACCTCTTCTTCAAGCTCCTTGATCAAAGTCCATGATATATGACTTATGTGTAAATGGGTTTGGGGTGAATTAAGCAAGACTGAAACTATGCAATCATTATTTATATTGACATTATTACAAGTTATGAAACTTGTGTGTCATGAGTTTGCTATGGTATTCATGATGTTCCTCTTTAATACAGACAAACTCATTGAAGATTATGGAATTTACATATAAGATATCATTATAAATAAATCATAATACATAATGAATGATTTAAGCAGGTATGAATCAAACTTGCTTCCTCATAGAGTGGACCACAATTTGACGTTGTTTCATTTGCTCAAAAGAACTTGAAGGTCTGAGGGCATATTACCCTTCAAAATGCATAGGGACCCCCATATTTTGGGCGGAAATGTCCTAGTTTAATAACAAAATCTTTTTAAAATTCCATTTTAAATCTTGATTTAAAATAGAAAAAACATAATTTCTAAGATCTAATATTTGAATGGTACTAAGAAAGAATTTAAAATGTCATTGTTCATTTCCTTTTATAGCAATTATATATTACGGTCTTGTCGGCAGAAAGGTTGCGCCTTCAAAGATCTCCTTTACCGGCCAGCTCTACAAATAGCAAGGGTTAGCTACAAGCATGCACTTCAAGAAAGACTTCAAAGACAGACAAGTAGGCCATCATTTTTCAATGTTCGAACAAATCTCTGTTATACAGTGGTCTCTGCATTATTTGTTTTAGATACATGCAGCATTACTATGGTCATTACTATATATTTTGAATATGGAAGTTCTATATGGATATGCTGGAGAACAGGCAACATGGTTTTCATGTAGCTTGTTCTTTTTACTATAGCTATTAAAGGTACTATGTCCCTTTTGCAGCCAACCTCAAATGCTGTAGAACTTTGCAGGAATTATGAATATGTCATGTATGTCCTATCTGTGAAATTTAAACGTTAGCAGTGTCCTCATATTTAAATTATGCAAGAAAACCCGTTTACTTGCTAGACTTCACTTTCAGACACTATTGAGTGACTGACTGGCTTTTTTTCTTCTTTGGTAATAACATACATGAAAAGAGTTGTAAAGGTTACATGAGCATTTGTCTACATCAATAACCCACTTCTTGTGATGGCCAAGATTAAACTGATTGAATCTTTGCGCAGCATAAAACGTATGACCATTCGGTACAATTGTCTGAAAATCAAGACTATTACTTTTGGGTTCTATAGCCCTAAAGTCGATTTGACTACTAATAGTCGTTATTTTCCCACTTGAAGACATTTTCAAGCCCCACCTTTTTTAGGGAAGTTCTAAATTAGTATTATCTTTCAAATGCAGTTCCAATTTAACTTTTTCATTTTTTGGCCTGCAAATGGGACATAGTACCTTTAAGGAGCTTTGCATGGTTAAATTGCTCACAGCTCAATACTTGTTTCCCCATTGGTATATGCAAGTATACATCATTTTCATTTTTCATAAAATTGTAGAGATATGTATATATACCTACATGTATATATGATAACTGATATTGCGATATGTCTGATTGATAACAAGTTTTAAGATAAATATTATACTCAAAAGAGGATATGTAACACATGATTCTTCAGTATATATGTTATTATTACAAAATTGTTTCTTAAATCCATTGCAACATATGTTATCCAAAGAATTTTATTTCATCTGTCTATCTTAACATAATGTACATTGCAGTACAATTTAGGCCGACATGAATGTTACATGTACCGGTATGTCATTCCTTCATTTTCTTTTTGACATGGCATGGGACACCAACTGCAGACAAAAATTATTGAAGATATTTTACTATTCACTAGACAATACATCACATAAACTTCTTCGGTATAATTATCTTCAAATTATTCTGAATTGTTGCAACACATCCAAAGAGATTTATTCCATCTGTCTATCCTGATATATATATATACACAATGTAGGACTACATTGATGTCCATGTACTGTATGTCATTTGTTAATGTTCTGCTTTACATCGCATGGCTCGGGCCACCAACTAATCAGATTTGTGGGTTTTGTGTTCTCTAGCAGTGGCTATATTAGGTCTGATTTATCCTTCACAATTCTGTAGAAAAATCTATTGTCATTGAAACTTCTATTGTATTCCTGAAACCAGGCGTGCATCCTACATCCAGGGAAAAAAAGACAGAAGGTAAATTACACTTGTGCTGATTTTATGTACTAGAGGGAAGCAGTGTACAACATATTGCATCAAGGGGGGGGGGGGGTTAAATCAAACAGGATTTGCATAATCTATACAGTGGATGGCTTATTATTTCATAATAGCATTTAACTTTTTTTATCATGGTCATTTAACAGTAAAATACTGGGCAGTACACATGTATTCACAAAACGGCAAAAATTAGTTATACATGTGCATACATATTTTGTTCTTTCTTTGAAATCTGTTGTTATACTCTCCTCGAGCTGCTGCTTCTAGATCTTGCATTTTTCTATTTACCTCAAGGCTCAAGTACTTTACACATATTACCTCACTGATAACCTCTTTGATGGTTTCTTTTTTATAAATTTCAAGAGTTTGATATGTTTTTAGACACAGAATTCATGTCCTTGTTGCTATGATCATGTGGACACATGCATGTTTTTCTAGTAGGAGGCCAGTTTGACAAATTCACTGTATTACATGTACCACTGGCACAAATATCATCTTTGCTGTTGATAGCCAGAAGGGCATTAACTTTGTATAAAATAGTACAAGTTTAATGCCATTCTGGCTCTGAGCCCATTTTATCCTCATGCTGGCTGTTAAAAGTCTAATAATCATGGCTGTTAAATCATTTGTGTATTAAACTTGTAACAATGCCACCCTCTCACTCTGACAAATGATGGAGAGCGAAGGAGAGATATACATGCTTCTTTGACATTTAAAATGTCACTTTATGAAGTACCCTGCACCCACTCGTTCGAAAAAACGGTTTGAATGATGACAGATTAGTCTATTGTATTAGGCACTTATAGCCGGGAGTCAATTGGAATTCAGCAAAGCGGTATGCAGGTGATACATGCTACACTTTATGTATTTGGCTACTTGCATAAAATATGGTTCTTTTTATTACGAGACAGATATTAAGTGACGTTCAGGCACTGATATTGTGTTGTTATACAAATTACAATCTTCGTTATTGGGATGTAAATGTATTACAGTGATAGAGAAGTTATTTGACCTTATGGGTACGCAGCATGATGCAAACATTATTATGTTTGAAGTGGCGCGTGTGCACAGGTGAAATGTCACCTGGCCTGAATACTCCACAGGGAGTAGAGTGAGTGCACTATCATGTGCAGATTGAATACAATGTCCGGGATGATAATGATTACAATATGAAGCACTTATATACAAATGTGAATATTATTATCATTTTTAATAACTTAATAATTAATTAATAACATAAACCATTTAAGTCAAATGTTAAGATCTCGGTATTTACCTTTTGGTAATGCTACCTCCCCCCCCCCCCCCACCCCCTTCATTGGAGCAATTTATTCACCCTTTTGACCATCTTATCCTGAGAGTTCCTATGTAATCATTGGCCTCATGGTCGGAATTTTTAAGCTCCAAGCTTTTAAATCACTCTTGAGACTAGTAATATATCAGTGACCAAGAAATACTGCTTTAATCAAATACCTCTTCAGGGAAATTCATTGAATCATAATTCAAATATTTAGGCCTACCCATTACTTTTTTGACAACTTTTTATTGCATTTGTCATTTCCAATATCCCAAACAAATAATGGCATAAAGCATCATCAGGAATCTTAAACCTGCTAGCAAAAAAGGGATTCTTGAAGCACTTGACGTTAATTCTTTCCTCATCGGAAACCCTGCCATTTCCTGTGTTAGTGTCAGCTTCCTCTATGACTGAAGGGGTGGCCGACTACTCTGATACACAAAAGGTCTTCTGATGACAGGTTTCAATTACGGCCTGTTCGTCAGACTATAGGAATTTTTACAAAGCTCGTATTAACAAACGTCGTCGTATATAGAAACATTGCAAAGTGAAAGGAGCGTACAGACTAGATAACGGATCCACAATTGGGAAGAAGTTATATTTTAGTAGTTGTATATCAAAACATATTTCAATTTCTTTCCTGGGGTAATCAGGTCATACTATCATAGAAGGTGTTTAGTGCCCATTAATCCTTAATTCCTACCTAATTCCATACTACGATTGTATTCTTTTAATTGAAGATTTCAGTTATTTGAATTATTTTGAGTTATTTTTAACAAAAAGTGCTTTTGAAGACAGAATGCAATAGCGTTCTTTTTAAAGTCTTCTGTGAAAGTATAACTTGGCATTAATCAGGCCTTTATCTGTAGAATTCCACTAAAACTATCTTTCTTATATTACAATATTGCCATCAGCTCCAAACTTTCCAAAGGAAAGGATAATGAAACAAGACTCTCTGGTATGTATACTATATTCCATCTCTAATTAAGGACATACCGGTACAAGTAATTTCCTCAAACAGGTATTTCGTACACAAAATTGACAACGCCTACATAGCACACTTTCTTAGTAATCCACAATATTATACACCTGTTCACTAGAAAGCCCATCTCCACTAACCCCAATTCAATTAACGATGGTCAATGAGACAGTACATGTACTGTACCTCCTAAAAAATTATTGTAATACTTAATCGGGCATCACTAATTGCATCATTTAGTAGCTATCCTTGTAAATAGCCATGATTAATTCTCCTGGTATGTCATTGACCATGATCTGGGTAATGACCCAATAATATATACATTAAATGCACCATCTCTTATAACAGCTCGTCCTTTCAATATTAGGATGTTTCTACAATGCAATGCTATACATGTACCGGTAAATACAAAATGGTCTATGCCGTTTTTCTGGAAAGTGATATCATAGGGTAATGTTTGAATTGTTCAAATAATGTATCACAGATACTCCAGCATACAGCATATCAACTGCATCCCTTCATAGAATTGCAACAAATTTATAAATATACGAGTCCTCCTTCTATGACCAACTTGGTAAAAATCAGCCTTCATAGGTTTAATCTAACAACCCAATAAAATGTATGTCATCTAAGGTATCATCTTCATCATCATCATCATTACCATCACAATCATCCATGTCATCATCACCATCATCATCATTATCATCATCATCATCATTATAATCATCATTACCATCATCATCATCCATGTCATCATCACCATCATCATCAATGTCATCATCACCATCACTATCACCATCATCTGTGTCATCATCATCATCATCATCATCATCATCATCATCATCATCATCATCATCCATGTCAACATCACCATCACTATCATCATCGTAATCATCCTTGTCATCATCATAATCATCTTCATTATAAAGCCTGTGAATATCTATTCTGTATATATTATCTTGCATTAACTACATAATGCTTTCAAAAATCTTTGTCAGATGGCCTCTGGGACCCTATGAACAGAAGGTGACAGAAACAAAAAAATCAATATCAAATTGGATTCCAAACTGCTATTCTCTCCTCTCCCCTCGCTATGCAATGCCACTGTGATACACTAGTACATGTATTGTTGTGTGTATGGCACATTGTGTTTTGTTTTGTTGCTAATTTGCATACAAGAGAGAGAGAGAGGGAGGTGGGAGAAAGATGCATGCATACAATGGGTAATGTGCTAAAGAGCCCTCCTAACCCTAACACCGTCCAAGGCTGTGATTTATATGACCATATCAATATTATACCTCAGTCACACCACTATCAACAGACTCCATATCGACTCCTTAAACTGACCCATTCTTAGCCAGTAGGGGTATGTAATGTCTTTTTGGTCTGTTGTTGGTCTGATGCCGGTGTCATTGGTGTGACTTGGGTATTCAAGTGGTGTGTTTCTGATATAGAAAATCATAGATAACAAACAACAGATAACGTTTTCAAGCTTACATGTTTTTTTATGAATAAACTGCATTTGTAGCAGTATATGCCTATATGCCTATATGCCTATATGGTAGTATTTGGGATCAATATTTATCTGTTTTTCATTCAGAATTTATTTAGATGGTACCTTGGACTAATGGACAGCTGTCACTTAGATCTTCAATAACCTTCAATCTCAATAAACACTGTTAATTTTGACCTTGTTGCAGAGGGTTCAAATGGGTTATTTTATCATTTTTAGTAGATCTATGATTTTGGAAATTAGCCTCTGTATGAACTGTCCAGTGCACAAAATTAATTCACATAAACGTATATCTTTTTTGTAAAAAATAGGCTTCATACTAAAGTATAATATCAAAGATATTCATCTGCCTGTAGACACTGGTACTTAGAGGCTTTACATGTAACATCTTTATGACTCTCTCTCTCTCTTTCTTTCTCTTCCCTTTCTCATTGAATCGTCTCGCACAACTAAATGTGAAGGAGTCTTGCTCTGTGGAGCTTAAAGAGATGTGAGTAATACCAATGCTAAAGCGAGAGACGCATATGTTCATGCAAGAGATTCATGTGGCTATAAGAGAGAAAGTGGAATCTGATCTCAGGTAAATATCACAGCGCTGTTACGTCCCGGTAGGAGGACAGACTTCGTGTCAACACAGGAGGGATACACACGAGAAGCCAGAACAAAGACAAGACGCTCTTCTCCTAATTGATTATGCATTCTGCGATGTCAATCTACGACAAAATCTTAGCATCCTCCAGCACAGGCAGTCCTTGTCGTAGGAGCAGGGTAGTCGCTGAGCACGGACTCCAATTTGATATTTTATTGAGACATTGTGTCTGGAGTGAAGCCTACCCAGCTACACGTACAGTACAGGGTCTATGGGGGTGTAGTCTATAGTCTTACCGTTCGGCTCTTGCGTTATACCTCAAGACTGACAAGGGTTTGTGCCGAAGAAAAGACAATCGCTATCTACATGAACTAATAGTCTGCTGAACAGACATCATATGATCAAATTTTAACACAATTTGACAGCTCATTCAGTGGTTGGATGTCATGGTATAGGATTGATGGCCAACATATTGGCTTTCAACCACAAATTGAACAAACTAGATCAAATCACAATATATTGTTTTCTTTTAAAACCATAAAACCATCAATGATTGCTAGTCAGATATATCCGGGTACTGGTAATTCTGCTGTGAGCCAGAAAGTGTAGTTCCACATATTTTACAAAGATTAAATGCCAATAAAAGTTCTAAGCAGATTAACCAAAGATATGTTACTTCCAAATATTGGTGTATAAACATTTGTAATACCTGTACATGTGCCTGTATATAAAAGTATAATACTTTGGCTTGGTGGTTAAAAAAGAATGATAATGATAATTAAAATGATAAAGATAATGATAATAATAATAATAATGATCACACTATTATTATTATTCTGGGTTTATATAGTGCTTAATACATGTAAGTGCTGTACAGATATATTATTATCCCGGTCATCGTATCGTATTCGGTCTTGGCTGCACACAATGTATGCATATTCTCCACTCCCTGAGGGCTTTGAAATCCAGCATGATGGATACTGTATAAATACATCAAAGAAGTATGCGATGGTAGACTACATGAAAGATGGTATGCTAGATCACTTGAAGTGAGCTAGTCCCACGAGGGGCAAGCAATATGAATTATGAATTGAAAAATAGGCCTATCTTCATGTATGATGGAAAGGTTGTAAGGTACCAGAGAGGCTAGGTTTACTCCTGTAATCCTGGATAAACTCAATCTATTGAGGTGGCAGACACAGAACCCTAAAAATAAGTGTGATACCCGGTACTTAAAAAATGGAGTTGCTTAAAATTTCATCGGCATATGAACTCAATTCCTTGAAAGCATGGGAGTCTACCACAAGTAGTAGAGGGGGGTTCTCGTGAAATGGGTAGACAAATATAAATTCTTGAAAGTCAGTTTTATTACTTATTTCCAACCCTCCCCTTACAAGAACAAAATCATACATTCACAAGATACCCATATCCATGGAAGTAAGATATGACCAGTCACTATGAGAATAGTGATAAAAGATGGGGTTGGGAGATACAAAAGAAAAGAAAAGCTTTCCAAATTCACAATTGGTAACAAATTACAAAGAAAAGAAAGGGGAATGACCTTACAAGAGAGGTTACATCATCCCCAAAGTACTTTAAACATTTCCAAAAGTCCCTATCAATAGCAGAGCAGAGTATAATTGAAATGTATTCAATAAGGCCACTAAAATAGAATGACACATTACCTTTACTTGGCAGGAAGCCTAGACAGGACTACATTATTACTTCATGTAATTTGTTGTTATCACCCCTAAATTTGAATCTGTCATTCTTACTTCCCAAATAATATTTATAGAAGAGTAATCAGATTATGAACTCATATATGTGAAATTATGATGACTGATAGGACGAGTTTGCTACAAGTTCAAAGCAAACACAAATGTGTGTTAACAGAGAATGTATTTAAAAGGTTAAAATACAGCATACATTGCCTGCTATTAAAGCTAATCATGCAAAAAATGAACAGCTTCATGACAAGTGCATGCTCACCATATTAACACGGTCTAATTTCATTTGTAAGGAGTGGGTGTGAAAAATGGAGATCCAAATTAGGCAATAATCTCTTTTAATACTTCTGTTAGAAGAAGAAGAGGACATTAAATCTTAAAAAAGGGGGGCTATAAAAGAACCCCACCCCTTATCACATTCCCCTACTTGATGCCATGTCATTTCCCCCTGTTCTCACCACCATCATGAAGTAACATGGTGCATGATTTTTATTCAGATCTTATCTCACATCATTCTTGTCATGTTACCTCAACACCTTCATTAGAGATGCCAAAAGGGGAACATTTAAAAATAGATGGCCTATAACACTCCTGCCAGGATCTACAATGCATGAAAAATGGGTTTGCGTGCCCCAATCTGCACACATACTGGATTTTTCAAAAGAGAAGTTTGGAAGGAGAGAGAGAGGGAAAAAAGGAAATGCAGAATGAAAACGTAATCTGATGTTCAAATGTTCAGCAAGAGCAAACATGCGCTTCTCTTTTATCCTTAGACGAAAGAAGAAAGTCTTATCGCTACAACTGATGAAAAAATGGGTTACTGGTAATTGCATTCAAACTTATAGAAAGTGTACAACATGGAAGATATGAGCATTTGTTGAATGCTATTGTATTTAAAAAGGAAATATTCTTAAAGGATGTGAAATAATTAAAAATCAAACATTTTGAAACATATATGTCCATGTACATGTACATTTCATGAAATACTAAGATGTATGAAATTCAAATTTGGACAATATAAAGTAAGGAAAGCATTAATTTGCATCAATTTCATACATAAATAATCCATTTCAACAAAATTTCATACATAACAAAGTCATAAATATGATAACTTTCAGAAAGTCATCAATATCGTATTGCCAACTCCAATTAATATATCAGACTTCATGCTCAACAGCATCTATTTTGAGTTTGCTGAGTACTCCGAGGGGGATGGTTGGCTGGTAAAAAGCACGAAGCGCACTTTAGCATCTACTTTCCATGAATATTGCAGCACTGTCTCCAAGGAAAACTAAACCGGTAGTCAGATCAGCTTCGACTTACACTGACAGAAACCAATGTAGAATACAAGGGAAAACATGTAACCAGTGAATGACAAAATATTTTCATTTTTTATATTTCCATTTTGTATATTCTCCTTTAAGATAGGGAAGGGGTGTTAAATATTGGTTAATTATAATTATATATGTGCAGTATACCTACACAATATCACTATTATATGGGTCCATGCAGCCATTAAGGGGGAACTAGCATCATTGTTGAGGGGTAGGGGTGGGAGGGGGGGGGCAGCGATCTTACTATGTGTATACATGTGTATGTGGACGAAATACAATAAAACACAGACATCATGTGAGGAAAAAGCGTAGAAGTACTTCATATCATCTTCTCTCCATGTTGCCTTCCTCATCCCTGTCTTTGTTATACCTCTCTCTCTCTCTTTGCTATTCTGTTACAGGCACAAGCCTTACCCTTCATAGCAAAGCCGCTGTCTACCTGTATGACACATTCAGGGGTTTTGAATCCATGTTTCTCTTTTACAAAAAACCCTCATGGCACTCTTCCATATGTTTGAAAGGTTAATTTTGATTAGCAATCAGGGACATGTTGAGTTTGGCATTATCTAGCTGTTTTCATTTATGTACCGTACATAAGCTCTTTTATGAAAGGTTACTCTGCACCTGCAAGGGGTAAAGATTCACATGTATGAGCAATGTATAATGTATATTGATGAACTCAAAATGAAGTAGAACATTTCTCTGCAGGCTGCCTAGAGATTCATTCTAATTTCCATGATATGCACTCAAGAAGCAACATTCATTATTAGTATTACTATCATTACTTTGAAACCACTACAAACAAACAACACATACATTACTACATTACATGTACAGTCTATGAATATTATTGCTTGCTGTTTGATAAAAGCAATTCCTACGGTGGTCTGAAATGCCAGCAGAGTGAACATTATATAATTCTGACCATGCAAATCATTCATCTGTTTAAAATAGCAAAGTCCTATAAACAAGGATGGTTTTATTTTACATGAAATTTTAGATTGTATAGGATTCATAACTATTTATTAATCTGGTCACTGATGAGAGCCAGGAAAGCATATTAGGTCATATCTTTCTTACAGATTCAACACCCTTCCAGCTCTCAACATATGTATCGATCGTTCAAAGAGGTATGTATTGTATGCATTAACATGCATATGGATTGTGAAAAAAATGTAGTTTTAATTAGTCATTCTAACAAAACATACAATAAATCACCTGTTTACAGACTTGTTAGCAAAGAAAACATGACGCAAATGACTTTAATAACATGTACATGACATTTCATCTACATTGTCTCATACATGTAATTAATTGCTATTCCTCCCTCTGATAATCTATGCAATATTTCACTCTCACTCTCTCTCTTTCTCTCTCTCTCTCTCTCTCTCTATCTCTCACTCTCTCTCTTTCTCTCCCTATCTCTATCTCTCACTCTCTCTCTTTCTCTCTCTCTCTCTATCTCTCACACACTCTCTCTCTCTCACACACTCTCTCTCTCACACACTCTCTCTCTCTCTTATTCTCTCTCTCTCTCTCTCATTCTCTCTCTCATTCTCTCACTCACTCTCTGTTGTACGCAGGTGACCAAGCCATATATCTTTGAAAGGTTTAATTATTCACTCAGCAGGCAAAATGAATTAAATTCAGTGTCACAATCCCTCAACTTTCCACATGCGGCTAGTCTAATTTCAATAATAATAGGAATCTTTTTGCTGAACAAGTATGTCTATAACAGAAAAAAGACCAAATTATTAGATCGAGCAATTTACTTGCAAATTGCCTCAACTGTATTTGTTATTGGATCAGACATTCGCCTGAAGTACCTTTATTTTTAACCATTTCTTTCATGCTGTGCAGTAAATTAATGCTGCCCAAGAATTTAGGGAGTAATGAATGTGGTATTTAGTATAAGTAAGTCTACACTTTTCTTTCGCAAACACAAACAGCTAGTCAGTAACTATAGCACGAAAATGTATCAATGGAAGATATTTTATGCATAATGAGACAAAGCACATCGATGTCGTTATTTACATTTCTGACGGTTCATTTAAGACTATTGTCCAAAACTTTCGATAAAACAAAGGGATTAACTATGTGAAACTCACTAATGTACAATAACATTCTTGCATTGGAAACAATTTGTTTTAAATCAATTATAGAACAACTGAAGCTTTGTTGTTGGCTTTCTAATTAGCCATCATGCACATCCGTAAAGACGGTGAAGAGATGCAGAATAAATAGTTCAGTCTTGAAACCCATCCGTCACTCAGTAGGTGGGCGAGATTAAATTCATTGTCATGCTCTCTTTGCCTTAGCTTGCACCCCAGCTAGCCAACACTGATTATGTTACATTAATCTGACCCTAGCTCATAAACAACACTTGCATCAGTTAGTCTATATTCTTAATCTCTCAATGGTAAAAATTTGAAAAACAATGTTCCAGCACTTTCACACATCCTAACATCGATATTTAAGAAGAGTGTCAGTGGGTTCTGTTCAATTCACAGCTTAAAATCAAATACATCACATCCCTAGGATATCTTGGAATATATTGTGACAATGAAATTGGGAGGGAGTTTCAAAAGGTCTGGAAACTAAGACTACAAAGAATGTCAGAGAGAACACTGGGAGGAATGAGTCTACATCTCATGTAGATATATGACAGAAGAATCCTGTTCTTGAAAACTACATAATATACAACAAGGCTTTGTTAGAATGGTATGATGGCCTCGGGGGATTAGAAGACACTAATACGTCCTATTTTTGTAATGATCTGTGAAAAAGAACTAAGCAAAATGCAGCTACCAGATAAGCATTTCTATTAGAATGGTATGATGGCCTCAGGGGCGTAGAAGACACTAATACGTCCTATTTCTTGAATGATCTGTGAAAAGAACTAAGCAAAATGCGGCTACCAGATCAGCATTTCTAACCCACAGACTGTGAAATAATGTCTATTGTTGAAATCCAATAACAAGAGAATAGACATTGCATATCATACCATATGTACATGTACACTGCAGATATATAGGGTGATATACTTGCACTTAATCTACTTAGGATTTAATGTACATCATGTGTACATACCATTATATTGATTAATGTTCCTAATGCTTTTATCTGCCACTTAATCTGTCTAACAGGAAAAGAAATAACTGTAAAGCACTTCACTCTCCTTCTCCTTGGCTTGCCTGACCCAAGCAAAACTATGTTTTGGTCTGAAGCACAGCTATGTGAATATGTTGTGTTGACAAGATGTTTGTGCTGATCAGAAGATTTATTACAGTTTAAGCTGGACTTTTACTTGACATTCTTTAATAAGAAAGAAGAAAGATGTCTTTAAATGTTTAATTTTTTTAATCCACTAAGTGTCTTAATACATTGGTTACTAAGTTCTCTCACTCATACAGGAGTCATCTGGATATCATAGGCAATGGCTTAATAATCTCAATATGCTCTCTTATTCATTATTTCTGTCCATATTAAGTTCTCAAGCAAACATCTAAATTCATCACTTTCTACTTCAAAACCAACAATACCTTTGCTTAAAATAATCATTAGTATGAACGCTGAACAACCAAATATAATTGAGAATATTGAAATTGTCGGTGTATCGGGGGAAATCAAGCTTTTGTTAAAAATATTTCCTTTAAAGTACCCCTTGGCAATAGACTGTGCAATGACCAATGTATGGAGGAAAACTGGGGCATTTGTACACAGAATCTCATCTCTCTCTCTAAGGGATGATCTTTCTACAAACATGTGACAATGAGATGATGATTGTAAATGGGAAGGGTGATGGGTAAGGACAGTTGTTTAGATCCACCTGACGGCACTCTACTCTCCGATCAAAGATTACGGGCCAGTAACACACCTTTCAATCAATGAATAGAGACCGTGTGAAATAGCACTCAAGTGGAAAATATATACAAAGGGTATAGTTACACAAGTAAATGAGCAAGCTATCTTTGTAAGCTCTCACAAGGGATATGGGATGAAAGTTTTGTAAGTCAAGTCTTTAAACTTTTAAGTGGAATATAAAAGAAATAAAGAGGTAAACAAATAATTTACCTCAACACCTCAAAAATTAGCATGGAAACCTGCTATACATGTAAGTTATACACATCTCGGATAATATAAGATCACAGATATAGGACTGCCCTACTAAAACGTAGTCACCGCGATATATGGAAGTTCCAAGGGAGTAATGAATTCAGCAGTATAAATAAAGCTAAAGCTGGAGCATGAACCTAACCCATGGGGAAGACCTTGTGTGGCCTCTCATTGCTCTGAGACAAACCAGCAAATCTGGGTTTGAGTTTTGAGATGAAATGACGCATCGATGGAGATATAAAGAAGACTTACCGGACTGATTCAGCTAATTCTTTAGAGAGAACCCCCCCCCCCCCATCATGAATATAGCAATCCTTAAATTCTTTGTGATTTCTTAACCTTTTAATTTAAAATCTTTTACTTAGAAAACCTGCTCACCACTTCAATAATTATCTTATCTTTTGCAATAGCCACATTATCATGACTACAGGACACAGGTATATAAACCTGTTAACCAGTTACCTATCGGGAAAGGGTTTTTGTTAGGAAATTTCGTCTTTATCTGAAGAACAACCTTCAGAGATGTACATGTACTTTTAAATCTATACAAATAAAACTATATCTGATTTCACAATATTTCAATCTATGCAGCAATCAATTTTCAACAGGAAGATACATGCACATGCAATCAATTTATCTCATATATTTCTGAACACAGATACATGTATGCGGACAAGACATAACAAAATGCCTTTTTTTCTGAACAAAACCAAGAAATTATAAATTAGTTTAATAGTAATTGCAAAACTCCGGAAGGACAAAGCTATTATGCATACATAAATTAACATATACTGTTTTCACACTGGCAATATTTTGCTTAACCCCGTACTATAGGTGGGGTTAAGGGGGGGTCTTAGCCCCACCTATAGTACGGGGTTAAGCCTATTCCACTTTCTGTTCAGACTGGTTTTTACCAAAGTGTGCTAAAGTTGGCTAACCCCACCTATAGTACGGGTTAATTAACCCTGCAAAATAGCAGGACTAACCCCGCAATTGTGGTGCTAACTCCTGCTAACCCCGCAATTGCGGTGCTAAGCAAATGAATGAGAACAGAAACGAAAAATAGTCCGGTACTACGCAATGGAGCGTATCACAGCTGGCCAGATGCGAAGTATGTCCAATAATAACATTAACGATATCCGGGGTTAACGAAATGCAGTGAGAACAGCGGGAATTTTCTTATTCCGGAATAGGCGCTAGTACGGGACTAAAAACAGCGTGTGTGAAAAGCCAAAAAAATAGTCCGGGGTTAAGGATAGTACGGGGCTAAGCATAGTACGGGGTTAAGCAAAACCAGTGTGAAAAGAGTATTAAAATACTCCATTCAAGAGTGGTCCACAACTCAAGTAAGATTAGATTAAACCTCTCTTTCCTCACTTTTCTATTAACGATTTCTCTATGGGTCAATGTGAAGTAGAGCATGTCAAATCTATGTTTTTCTTCTCAGATTTTCCCCATTATATACATCCAGTAGCTTGAAGCCCATAATGGTACCAAATTCATAACAACTTACAGGTGAAAAGCAGTTTTGTACAATTTCTTTCATTTGAAATTATTCCTTATTATGTTGTCGCCGGGTGCCAAGATTATTGCACTTATGACTGATTTTGCCTTGGAAATTAAATTGCCAAATTTTGACTGTTCAGAATTCCTCCTGCGCGCATTTCCTTTTCTGGATCTTTTCATTTGTGATTTCAAAATAATATAATACCAGTTACTTCTCAATAGCATATGGTGCAGTACAATGAACACAGTAGTAACAAATCCTTAGCAAATATCTCTGAGCTATTGCAATCAATGCCAAAGCAATTAGCTTCGTTTCCCAGCAGCCAAAATTATAATCATTGCATTCATGATGAATAGATATGGACATGTACACCAACACAGTCAACACAAGTCCATGCATGGCTCTAGCTCATTACTCGATACACCTGCAGTTCTGCAATAAAATCATATGTCTGTTTGGAGCCAGAAGGTTGTTGACTCTATTAATTAATACAGAGGATAGCGCCCTTCTGGTACTGAACAGACAAGTAAAGCTATGAAAATGACCTACGGTATACATATTATACGCTAGCACATAGATAGAACAGGGCTCTGAAAACTATATTTAAGCTGTGCGTAGGATATGTGCAAAGGGCAATAACCCCTCAAAGTTATTACCAGTACTGGAGATTAACTTTCATCTAAACTTTAGATGCCCGATATACCATGGGGGTGTAAGGTATTGTCAAAGATGAGACAAACATGTTTTTGTTCAAGTTGCAGATAGTTCATTTGGTGTATCGATCACTTACATGTACACCTGACACTGAAAAATAAAGTGAAACCTGTTTATAAAGTCTGCTCACAGGAGACAAGAAAAGTGGTCTATTTAGGCAGATGGTCTATATTTAAAGGTTCCTTTAATTATTGTTTAAAAAAGAAACAATTTTTAAGGAAAGCACATAAATGTGGTCTTTATAAAAAGGTGGTCTTTCTGTACTGGTGGTTGCTGAAGAAGGTTTGACTGAACCTGTAGAGTTTTTTCTTCTTCAAAGGATAACTTAGTCATAGAAATATTAATAATTATAATTTGAGGTGTGAATGCAAAATGTACATGTACGGTTGCATTTTTATGGTGAATCAATGAAAATATTATCACTGTTCCTAGGGACATGCGTGTGTAGTTCATTAATACCCCATATACATATGAGCATCTCTATGTTATCCTGTGTGCTACTATTGTACTTTAAAAGATACCAGCAACTCAGAAATCCATTGACCTCATCAACATGCAACCACTCTTGAAATAGCCTATTGATTTATACTAATTTATCTTACCAAGAATAGATATATACATGTAAGTACAGCTATGAAAGCTGATAAACTATGCATACTGTGTGGTACCCACCCATCTTATTAAAATATATATCAAGTGCTTTCTTAAATGCTGAGCATTTTAAACACAGGAACACATCTGTACAGAGCTACGAAAACTACATGTATTGTGTTCTATATCATTATAACAACCCAGTGGATCAAATGGTGGCCCTTTTGGCCTTTACAGTAGATTTTTAGACTTTAGTAGCAAATCACCTTAATTAAGCCTGATTATTAGGTTCTTTTCTTTTCTTTCTTTCTTTTTTCTAGCTACTGTAATTTACAGCCTGAAGGAAAACTCTATTCCTTGACTGGCTTTGCTCATATTCTCAATCATTTAGTTTCATACATTCATATAAGGACTTCTAAACTCATTGCATACAGGAACCAAATGGGTCATGTGTAAAGTCTATGGGTTCATGTATGAAATCAGTACCGGTAGTCAACAGTTAAAGGAATAATTGAGTTCTGTCCCAGAGGACATATAATTTAAATGACAAAATCATCTTTGTTTCATAAAAATCGGTTCAAAGACGGCTGAAATATCCATTTCTAATATTTGTGTACCACCACAAGTACGGGTATTAGATAATTTGAAAAAGCCGTTGAAAAAACAAAATAGCGCCTTATACATGTACGTTTTATTCCAGCCAATTATGCCGATGTTGGCTTTTTGTTGGCTTTTTTGTGTTAGTTATAATACACACAACCAGCCGACCCATGTATTGTTTTTATTAATTAATTAATAAACGGTCACAATACTTTTTTGAAAGTAGAGCTGAATTTGGGGTCTAAAATTACCTTCATAGCAATTTTAGGTCCTAAAAGGGCACTAAAAATGTCATAAATAAGAATAAGTGCAATAACCATGCACTTTGTAGATATTTGCGGTCTGAAACAAGAACCAACTATCCCTTTAACTTAAACCAGACTGAAGACAAGTCAAGTCTATCCTGCACTTGCACTTGAGCTGTAATTACATCCACTTGATTAAGATGAATTCCTCTAGACTAGGCGAGAATAGTATCGGTAACAAACAAGTCAGATACTTTTAGGCTCCTCTTATAAAAACAATGGCACTCTAATGAGGTGGTAATATTCGGATCAATTGTTCAGTGTTCATTCATGTATTCATAGCAAACAGGCTGTATTACACAGTGTGATGAATACTGTAAAAGGGGTCACATATAGGCAGATAGGCAGATATATATTGCAGGGTATTGACCCTGACTGGATTACAACATACCATAGTTCAATAAGCTTTTCATATCCATGACATTCACAAAATAAATACATGTTTTTATATTAAAATGTACACCTGTTGAATTATCCCAAGGCCATTTAAGAAAAAGTCTTAAAATACATGTTTAGCGTCCCCGCCCGCTTCCTTTTTTTTTTGGGGGGGGGGGCGCCTCTTTTTTGTTAATGAAAAACATACCGCTAAAATGATCTACCGTATTTGCCGGCGTAAAGGCCGCACCGCCGTATAGGCCGCACCCCCGATTTTGACATTTAAAAAAAAAAAAAAAAAAAAAAAATCTGTTTTTTTTTTGTTTTTTTTGGTTGTTGTTGTTTTGTTGTCGAAAACCCACGCGGGGAAGGACCTTCATTTAACATCGAGGTGCAGTTAAAGGCGCTGATTTGTGCTTGTAAACTTGTCACAAAATAATAGTAACAATGTCATTTTTAGAAGAATGTGTAAGATCATTAATGTGAATTAAAAACAAAAGAGTACTAGGTCCTAGGATAGTACCTTGTGGAACACCATTTGTTATATAAAAAAAATTGAGGAATTATTATTATAAACTACATATTGAGATCTATTAGAAAGATTACTTTCAAACCAAGATGACAGACAAATTTTAGTGTTGTTGTAGTTTCCGAGTGGTGAGTCAACACTGATTACTGAGCTGGGAGACATTGCCAGGCATAGCGCCATAAATCAAAACTAAAAAAAAAAAAAAAAACTAAAAAAAAAAAAAAAAAAATCTTTTTTTTACTCTTTCGCCGCATAGGCCGCACCCCGACTTTTTGATATGTTTTCTTCCAAAAATACTGCGGCCTATACGCCGGCAAATACGGTATTTGTGATTTTTTTTTTTTTTATTTAAAAAATGTCGACGGCCATCTTGAAAAATAGCCCGACTGTCAGGGAAAATGTTCCGAGCGGTCATTTTGAAGAAGAAAAAAAAGGGCCTCCTCCTTCCTATTTTCAAAAAGGCAGGACGCTAAACACGTTTTTTTTTGTAATGGCCTAACTCAAATCCATTATAACCTGGACCATATTTAAATACTAATATTGAGTTGAGAAATTACAGGTAATAACAGTGCCTCAGCATAAACCCCCAAAATAATTGCACAGTACAGACGTGTATCTCCCAGTACAAATTAAGTGACTTCTCTGTCATTTATTTACAAAATGTATTTCTTTATTTATTCATCTTTTAAGAGCATTAGGTCAAAATAGGCTGAAACCTGGACATTTCTTATAACAAGCTGATTTTTTTTTCAGGATAGGTCCAGGAATATGTTTAGAATAACATACTAAAAAGTCCTCTTAAATCCTCCTCGAGCATTTTCCGCAATCCAAGATGGCGTCCAAAACAGACAGTACTTTGGCATAGTGAGTGCAAGAACTTCCTCGCTGTGTTCCTATCTGTGATGAACTGAAACAGTTCACCGGGGTACACACTTGTACATGATCAGAGCAACATAAAGACATACGGCAAGGTACCAAGTAAAGAGACAATCAAGATAGATGCATCTTTGTTGGATAGCTGCAGGCACATCACCATTCAATTTTGCTGGATATGAAACTGATTGCCAGGTCTCCTCGTCAACTGGCATGGTCGCTGACTCAATTGTGATAAACCTGTAGAAATCAGCCTAGAAGCGGCATCCGAAATAAATGGTAGGAATTAAGTTCACAAATATCAAGCTACATTGTAATGACAAGGTGGAGACCATTGGTGCCAAGAGTAAGACGGTGAAAATCAGGGGACTAAACACAGAGGTCAATCCATCGCTACTGTTCAACAGAATCACATGTGTCCTGAATAACAGCACTGAGAATGCGTTGTTCTTTGCTTATAAACTTGCTCCCTGGCCACTTTTCCTTTCAAAGGTAGGGTGATGCGGAAACCAATAAAGAGTTCTCTGGGCCTCGGTCTCCTGCTGAAGTCGTTCACCAAGTAATCCAACCTGCCAGAAATGGTCTCTTTGTTTTAGATGGTGGTCACCTACTGCAATCCGTTGTTTGGCCCCAACTGTCAACCTATGCTGATGTTGTTCAGTCATATATTTCATACATCCTTAAGCATTATGGAGCTCATTCGACGATGGTGTTCGATGGATATGGAAGTGCAACTTCGACAAAGGTAGCTGAGCAGAAACGAATAGCCCAGAAATATACCTCTAGTGACATCATATTTAATGATAATATGCCAACAACCACAGCCCAAGCAGCTTTCCTAACCCTCCGACCCCGGAGAGGGCAAGGCCGGGACTAGCAGTAGCAGAGTCAGAACAGGCCGAAACTAGAAATCACCTGATGTTTCTTCATGATGTGACAGGATGTGATAACAGTCTCTGCAATCTACCGTCAGGACAAGCGTAAAGCTTTCAATATGGTCCACAAGAAACGGGACTGTAACTTGCTTGATACCTTCGCAGACAGTGAAAGCACTCATGACGAGGTAAAACGAGCTGGGGAAACCTTCATTCTTAAAGGTTAAGCCCAGTTCTGGTCATGCGATTGCATTGTGAAAGAAACGTTGTGGAATCGATCAGAAAAGGTTGATCATCTACAGTAGCATAAAGTAAAGTAAAGGGGGGGGGGGGGCGTTTCCAAAACTGGTCTATTTCTTTAAGCTTTATGGGGCCAGCAGTTATGAATCTCTTGATGACTACCGTAACATTGCATACATGTAAAAACGGGCAATCAGTCACAGTTCTCTGAGTTTGTTTTTATTGATCAAATAATATTTTGAGTTCATTTGAGTTCATCCTTTCAGCGAGAAAGTCTACCTCCAACTAGTGCTCCAGCAAAAAGGCATTCATACCGTGCCTAGTACAGTTATCATGTATGAAACGCTTTTAAGTGACCTTGGTACTAATGTGTCTCCGTTTTCAGTACCATCTAATGTTGAGTACTCTTCACGGTCGCACACTGTCAGTCTGATATCATTTTATAAATAAGATACAAAACCAATGATACAAAGTAATATTGTTACATAACCAAGTAGTCAATAGAAGTTTTTATAATTAAGAAACAGTTGTGCAACGAAGCTTGAATGAACTCAAATGTATTCCATTATGCTGACGCATAACACTTGCCCTCCTAATACAGTTTAGCTTCTGACTCTGTCATTGATCCTGTGACATTGGGTAGTGGCTATTCCTGACCAATTAATTAACATTAATCATCCTCTTAATTAATTGCTGTCTCAAGGCGTCTAAGCAGACAACGTGAAGCATGGCTCGTACCACACACAGCCTGTCTTCAAACACCCGCTTGGAATTACATATACATGTACGTGCGTTAAATCTGGCACAGTCAACCAGAAAATGACCTCTGAATAGAAAAAGGAGGAGTAGAAACTTGCAAAGCTGAAGATAATCAGAAGTTTCTTCTCAAACTACTTTCTCTCTCTCCATTCTATTTTAAGATCAAGAAACTCATTAAAAATCAACTACATACATGTAACAGAGGACTAAAAGTCTGATGTAAACACATACCATCATCAACATGGGCCCCGTTTCATAAAACTTGTTATCAAGTTACAATAACTGTTATAAGCTATTGAAATCATGGCATCTGATTGGCTAAGAGCAAATTTGTCATACATATTTAGCAGTTTTTCTAAACAGAAACAGGGCCCAGGTTGATAGGAATGAGAAAGGTGTAGGGGAATTAAAAACATAATACAGGGTCAATAAAACAAACGATGGATTACACATGTATATGTAAATGATGTTTTAATAGCTTGGAACTGTATGCAAATTATGCATACAGCAGTCTGTGCTATTAAATGCATCTTACAACAAAAATACAGATGGAACGATGCATCTTTAGAAGCCTGGTGGTAAGGACTGAGGTACATAGGCCTAAATGTACATTTATATTATTATATGACTTTAATATTTCTTTCATTGTACATACTTATAGACCCTACACATGAATACATTTCGTCCTTGTTTTCACGAAGTGACGGTAGTGAGGAAAATCGTAACGCAAAGTGAATGCAATTTTTTTAACTACCGTCACTTCATGAAAACAGCGACGATTTGTACGTTTACATTGTGCACGAGCCTAACACAAAAAACAAACAAAAATTACTTAAAAATAATAAGTACATGTACATATGAAAGCACTTCATGTCATGTTTCTTCATTTAGAAACCTTCCATAGTTTATATGATGGATTAAATTCAAATACATCAACATAACTATACTTCTCCTGAAGGCCATATGGAATTAATCCACTGTGAACAATTTTGTATCATATTAATGTACACATACATGTAAATGCAGTGAGCCTAAAACACAACATCACAAGTTTTGTCTAAATCCATATTAAAAACAATATGCTGAGGGCCAACAATGGCTTCACATAAACAGGCATATGGAGTCTAGACATCCAAAATTTCATCAGGGGCCCATGCATAAAGAATTAAAGATCCTAAAATATAAATCTGGAATTCCTGAAAAAGGTGAGTGTGGAGTCCTGCTACAGGTAAAAATAAAAGGGATCGTTTAACAATACTAAATCTGAGATGCAATACGACCTAATTGTTATCAGTGTCTTGAAGCCCTACAAAAATTGCGTTTCAAAATGATCAAGAAGTGCCTCAAAAAAGTAAAACGTTTCCCCAGTAGACTGTAGTGTTATGAAAACCCTTTGGCAAACGCAAAATATGATTTCAATTTTCAATCATAAATATCTTGATAATCAGACAGGCGATCGGCTTGTAAAAGTCATGGGGTTCTTGAGTGACCTACATGTACAGGTGTTTTTTTGTTGTAAAGGTTTATAATTATCATTGCAGCATGAGCTAAACAAGGATTTTTTTAAAGGATCTACATGTAAGACAAAGTTACCGGATCCCTTTAACGTAACAAGTTATTACATGTCTGCACTATCACATGTGATATGATTTTAATCAATTGCACAGATTAGTTTAACCTTTCCTCCAACATTCATGTTTATATTTCATACACAATCTGTGAACAAATGACGAGTTTATCCTGTAGAATATATTTCCAGCTTCAGTTTACGTGCAGCTATAGGTTTCAGGATTTCTCAACTGAATACACAAATACATTTGTTGAATGATGAATCACAATTGAACATATATGTACATGACAATACATTCCTTCCACACCCCACTAAAAAACAATTAGAACGGGGTTTGATCTAAATGACACCCAAATTATCATACTATAAAAGCTACCATGGATGCATATCAATAGAGGAGCAGACAGTTCAAAGAGGTTCCATGTCTGTGCCTTTCTCATGAGAGAGAAAAGAAAGGTATGTGCAACAAGCTGTGCATACAATGCTTCGTCATGTGAACAATGGGTAAATGAAAGATACTAGACGACACACTATTAAGGTACAAAGTTCACAAAACTATATACAAGAGTCATGCCACTTGACATGTGTAAACTATATACAGTATATGCTCTTCTTGAAGATACTGCGTAAATCATATCAAAGATAATACCACTTAAGATACTGAAGTCCATTGATCTCCAGTAGGGCTTATTAGCATAATACCAACACCATTTACCTAAATATTAGATACTAAAATCTTGCATTTGGTCAGTAATGCAAGCTCAACACTATAAAATAGGTGCCAGGGAAACATAAACACACAAAACCTTTGTCCAGACCCCCTTCAATAAAAAGTAATACATCTTGGACTTGCACACTTATAAAGTGATGTCTTAAAAAATTAGACTTAGTTGCATGCATACTGCACCTTGTCTACTGCACATTATGAATACATTATGGTATAAAAAATACTGTCATTTCATACATGTTTACATGTATGTCTAACAATTACTGTATGACCTTGTTAATTATGACACTTTGGCTACCAGTAATTATGCAGTTCCTTCATATCATGTAATCTCATCTTTAACGCATCCATAAATTGAAAGGCCACTGAAGAGCAGCATTTTATGTAGGACCTTTGTTGTCACAACTATTTTTGCATACCCACTTGCCCTTCACTTAGTACTAAAAAAAGCACTGTGTCCTTCCCCCCATTTAATGTACATCATCAGTGAGGTCAAAGTATCTCATCGTAATTGTTTTCAAATGGACAAGTAAACTATATATACTGGTAGAGCTACATTTACATGAAGTTAAATCAAATGGACATTGTATGCAGTGTCAAGTTTGGCTGTTAAACAGATCTGGTTCATTTTTTAATGTTAGGCTGCCTGGGTAAGCGGAGGAGTTTCAATTGTTGTAAATATTTTTGGGGGGTTTAATTGCACCCAGAAGATTAAAATCACAGCATGCTTGAAACAAGTTAGAAACAAAAAACTAGGAACCAGCGGTTCACTACAATTTGAACTGACTAAGTTATAAATAATGAACTACATGTACCACAGATAATACATTACAAATTATACAGTAATGTATGTAATTTGTCTTTGTCATTTTGTGTATAGTGTATACTATGCATGTACATGTACATGTAGGCAGCCATCCATCAAAGTGGCTTGTCAGAGCCTGACATTGCATATCTAAAAATTTAATCTATTTTTTATGCTGGCATGTATCATTGTTGTCTAATTGATGAAGACCCCCTTTAAAGACGACAGGTACTGGTATGTATGTGTCTCGTCTATTTTGGTCTTTGATACCAAGGAATAAGGTCGTGAGCTCTGAGTCATTCAAAGTCCAAAACATTTCTCCGCCCTATCTACCTGTACTACTGGCCTGGTCCTACATATTCATGTACATGCACGTCCTGTACATAGGTAAGAAATGACACTATGTACACTACCATTAGGCAGGCTGATATAAAGCCTGATATAATCTTCTTTCATACCACTAGTCATTTTTAATAGTTATAGGATGAGTGATCTACATTTAGCAGGGCTGAATACTATCTGAATTGTAACATGTTTATTAGTTATATCATTAGAGTATAAGTTCTTCCTCTTCCACTTTTGATTATTTGGTTCATAAACCTACAATTGGTAAAAGATGAAAATGGGGAAATGAAACCCTTGCCAACAATGAGCAATTATCCCATATAACCTGTATAATATACAGATGAGGCGTGCAGTGTAAATGTGAAAAGCACTTGGGGTCACTCAACCACTCAACTCATCATACGAAGTTACAAGTAGACCTAGACCTACATGTATGTACAAGTAAACTGAACTATATTCTGAATCAATTAACAAAATACCTGACAGTGGCACATGATAATTTCAGCGTTTTTTTTTAATATGAAAGGCATTCTGAACATTTGGAAAATTTAAATCTTACAGGAATCAATTCTGTATTTGAATTTCAAGTTAGTAACTGAAAATTTTCCATCAAAATTATGGTAGACCAATTGTGGCACACCAATGAACTATAAAATAATGTACACTGAAAATCAATATGTACATGTATATAGGCTTCTACAGTGTGTGTTTCCAAAGCAGCGTCCAGTCTAAAAGCGATACAAAATAATAATTGCAATCCTCAGCAATATGTTTACAACAGGTTAACAAAATTTGGCAGATCCAGAGGAAACTCGCCTGCACCTTCCATGATCTATCAAAAGAAGCAAATAACCACAATCCAAGGTAATTTGTATTGCAAAATGTTTAGACTTTGGACTCATACAATGCAGTTCACAAGCTTGATCAAACATAACCATTTCATTTTACTGTGCTAAAAAGTATTTTATTTTATCATTTTCTGAAGCTTGAGGACTTTGCGACCAAACGCTCCTTGAAGTGACAACCAATAATTGCATTTTCTGAATCAAGTACTTGAGTACATTATTATGTACCTGTATTCACAAATATACATGGAGGAATTAAGAGAGAGAAAAAATGAGAAAGTGAGAGAGAAGAAAAGAGGGAAAATCAGAAATCTTCTTCCAGGTAATTTATGGAAAAGGGTAGGGCATACAAAAGACTACCGTATGTTTAGACTTCAGAAAGGATGTAAATGAATAATTTGCTATTTCTAGAGGCCTTAAAATGTGTGTACCGTACACATCAAGTGCTAACAAAATTGTTTGCCTCTCAAGTTTTGTTTAATGCGAAATATCAATTAAAATGCTGCAATGGCTTACATGTCTTTCCAATTGGCAGATATATATTTGTTATTAAACTACTGTACATGATACAACATCATTTGAAGCCATCATTTCTTGATCAACGATAACTCAGCAGAGGAAAGAACATGAATACATTGCAGGCCTAATTCCATTTAAGAAAGATACGGATGTCTTGAATTTGTCATAAATGAATGACATACATGTGTTTAATCATGTGCACTTAAATTCAGTTCAGATTCAATAGAGCTGCTAGAGACATAATCTACATGTATTGCAATGAAATCATGCTACTCCACCATTTGTTTAAAGGGTACCAATGACTAAAACATATTTTGCTTTGAATGTTTCAATTCCATGCCAGTATAAACATGTACAGCTGTATACTGTGTAATTAAACATTAGCTTCAAATACTACTCCTATGAATATAAATGGCAAGTATTATAGTATCTTATTGAAGATACGTACATGTATGTATTTAAAAGCACTTGTGAGTAAAGAGCACTCAACACACACCTGTTAGTGCAAACATGCACAGCATGGACCCCAAGTATGAATTTGATTCTGTGCATGGTTTTTTTAAAAGTTGTCCTTTATTTCCTTCATACTTCTTTTATTCCAAAATGCAGATTTGGAGAGTTGATATTCCCCTAAAAATATTTTAATGGTGACTGCATGGTCTCCTTTAAGCCAGAGAAAGACCACAGTTTGGGCGTCCTATATGTACACCAAACACCTGTTTATTAATCAGGCATTCTTTGAATGTGGAGTGATTGAGTCAGATCTGATCAGAAACGCCCATCTCTCACACACCTTCTCCTCGCCTGAAACAATTAACTAGCTCAGCCTTCTACGAAGTTCTACCACTGACGACACCCATAGGATGAACGTACCGTATGTACACTGTAGTGTCTGTGTGTACATGTACATGTACTGTACGTGTATGTATTGATGACTCTGATAAACATACGATATCTACATGTAATTATTTACTTAACTGTTGCCATATCTTAATCGTTCCCTGTGTGTTTTTTAAACCACAGCTACATATTATGTATACACAAAAATATGTTGTGCAAAGTTTGACACTTGTAATGCGATTTGCAAGACGTAATGTGATACCAGTCCAATTTCAAAGGTGATGAACACGGTAATGGACGAGGTTTTCCCTCTTTCTTTTACCTCAACACTTTTGTGTCAAATGATATACCTGAAAACCTGAAGCATATTATAACTGCAGGGTATAAATCAGGAATCCTCACTAATATATTTCAGTGGGGATACAGTTTAAAATGTTCAGGTCTCTTTGCTTGGGGCATCATTTTGAATTTTAAAACTTGGGGTCTGGACTGGAGATGAAATAGGGGGCTTGTGTACACTGGGCCCCCATATCACCAAGCCTTGTACATGTATACAAGAACAGCATTATAACATTGCATGTTACTATCAGTTTTTTAAGGTTAGTATGAACATGAACATGTCAGTAACCATGACACTCCTGAATCACAAACATGGGTCTCAATCATATCCTGGAAGATTAGGTATACATCTCATATCAAATCATATTAGTTTTACCTGTCTGAAACACTCATTTCTAAACAAAATATTAACAAATCAGCCCTGACATCATAATGCAAACTGGGTCACCACGCGCCAGATTGAAGAGTACATGTTATTACGTCAAACAAAAATCAATATTCCAGTCCAGGGTATTGTTACGTCTATGCTCTGATTCAAAACAGGAACAGATTTGATAAAAAAATGAACCCGCCTCTTTAACCTTGTTAATCACGGCATTAGAACTGGAAAACTGAAACCTTGAACACTTAATCATAAAAGAGACATGTTCTGCTGCAATTAATTCTCACAGTTTCTGAATAGCAAGAATATGTATAGTGATGGTTCCTTGATGTTGAAAAAAAATAGGATTGAATTTGAAATTTGATGCACTTTGATTGTACAAGTACATGTACATGTATATTCTCCCACAATATAACTTCAAATTGTCAATATAATTAGCATATATTGTATTATTTCATTTAACAAGAAATTAAGTAATAATTAACTACAGTAAATGTATTGGTAGTATTAATTACTGTAGAGTAGGGAACAGAAGATACCCATACCTGTAGAGTTCCCTATTAATGAAGTCTCACGTTTCAACTCCAAATGCACTCTACTGTACATGCAATGGAAGTGCTCCAGACTGGAAAAGTTCTTCTCTCAAAGGTTACAGCCTTCATGGTCACCTTGTGAACTTTTTTTTTAAAGCAGTTTAGTGATAAACAATTATCTCTAATCATTATTGCAATGCCAATCAAAATATGACATTCACAACAAACACATTTTAAGAATTTAATATTTGGCAGGTTCTTATATTATTGTGCTTATATATATTGCTTATTATACCGGTAAATGTCTGTCACACTTGACACTCATGGTGTTCCGGTATTATTATAATTATAGAACAGGTATTCAGACTGACCTTTTTGGAAGGGGTCTTGACTAAAGATTTTAGAGTCTACGTGCATGATCCCTGTTACCGGTATGTGCACAAAATAGAAATGTTGGGGTTCGATCCACCTAGGCTAGACCAGACATTTTGGGTGCCTGTTAGTGTTGAGCCCTGATAGAAAATGTGAGACATGTGTCAGAAGAATACAAAGTGCAGTAGCTTCTCTTGTAGGCTACTCTGATCAGGGGGTACATGATGGTACAGTATGAGAGGAGGATTAACCCAGATAATTCCAATACCGGTATAATCCACAATCCACAGTGAACTATAGTGCATCAGTCCGATTCTAAATATGAGATTTTTCTAGATTAGATTATTTGTCATCAAGATATTACATTAAGGAGTTCTATGACTGGAAACTGCTAGACACACAAATTGTGCAGGCGTATTGCATTGCATAACAAGTAATTTGTTTCATTACCTAACTTAATGACTAAAAACAAAAATGGCAAAAAAGGTCCAAAATGAATTTAAAATTAAGGTACCGGTATTCTCATTTCAAGCACCAAGGAAACAAAATCTCTTTTGAAACCAAGATATTTTCAAAAACTCAAACTTAATCTCAAATCACTATGGCAATATTGGTCCATAATTTATGGTGGTTATGTGCTCATCTCTATGCATCCATAGCCTTAGAGATCAGCAGGAAACGCTTAAATTAATAATAAGGGAATCCAGGAAAGAGCTACAAAATGTTAATATCTACATGTAGGTACATGTATCTGATTAGAGGTACATGTAGGGCCTGAGGCATTTCAACATAAATGGTTTCAAAATACCTTTGCTTGTTCAAACTTCAAAGTTTATAATTCTTCTTCTTATTATCAATATTATGTATTTGGCGTCACCTGTGCCTGGGTGGCAAAAAGCAAACTGAATCACTGTAACCCTTGGGTCTCTCCTCCCAGTATAGATGATTGGGGGTGTACAGGTTGACCACTACACCCAGGGTTTCCCCCTACTCTTATATATTATGCAGTGTGTTCTTAACGTGCAAAGGTGGTGACTCTCCGGTACATGGGGCCTCCATTTAACGTCCTATCCACAGGACCGAGTGTTTTCCACTTCACATAGCCTGTGTCTATGAAACAGGGGAGAGGCACGTTAACACACCACGCAGACTTCAGTCATCCGCCTGGGTTGGATTCCAACCAACGATCATTGGTTTGACAGGCAGATGCTTTACCGACTGAGCCAATTCGCCTTAAATCAAGCTTATCTCAAAGTGTAATTTTGTCTTGAGTTTCTATTGTATCATGCTCCACATATTTTTTTCTTCCACAAAATTGCTACACACTACAATGCTACATCAAATTCTGAGTTCTCTGACCATCATATTTGTACTTCTTTAAGCCTTTCTTAGTATTAGGTTCCTCCCACCAGATGTGAAAGGCATCCTGCAGAGACTGACGAGTTTACCAGACACATTAAAATCCAATGAACTTGACTACCTTTAATAGTGCCTCTAGTCAAAATATCCTAGCATACAAACTATACCTCATACATATAGCCACTGTATCATCAAAAAAATTAAGAAATAAGAATACAAGAAGGCACTCCGTCTACGATGCAAACATCCTGTGACTGTGCTACATGTCATTGGAGAATGGAGATCACAGGTTGATTTGTGGAACTATCGTTAAAATGCTAACCATGCTCTTTAGAATAGAGATATATTTAGATACCGTAGTAGGAATATCTTTAAAGATGGCATGTATATAATGTGTATGTACATCATAATCAGTTCAAGCCCCGGGTACCTGTAGATCATGCTGGAGTCTATGGTGTGTACATACATGTACAGTATGTGTGTCAATCTTATACCAAAATGTATTCAAAGAGGTTAAGAATATGGCAGATGAGGTGACCAATGGTCATATTTTATCTATTTTACATTTTAACAATTTACATACATGTATATAATAAATAGAGAGAATGGTAATATCCACACCATTCATATCAATATAACATGTTTTTTTAATCATTTAAAAAAAAATATTAGGAAATATCAAACATGTTATTGCAGAAGATTCCAGTTGAACATGTAGCTTTCTCTATTATAAAATAATGACATAATCCAAAGTACTGTAGTATTCAATAGTGAGACAAGACACAAGTCAGACATGTATGTACACATGTAGCTTGCCCGGCTTAAAACAAAAGCAAAAATAAAACACTTCATGTACTATGTACATGTATGTATCTGCTTAAAGCGCTTGCCCAATATAGGATGTCAAATCCTTGTTTAAGGTCATAACCTCATTCTGTACTTAATGTTCACATTGTGTATGTCAACATACAATTATAACCAATTATCACTATCATCTACCAATACTCTGAAGGGGGAAATCAAATTCAAACTAAGCTTAACCAACACTTTCTGGTGGTGGAGAAAGTATTAAACCTGCCAAAGCAAACTATTTTGGGACTGATTTTGATGAGGAAAAATTGAATCCTGCCTCATGAGTGAGTGAATGCTTCCCCTAAATGGAGCTTTGGCTTTAGGGCTTGCCAAGTAACTGAGCTACTATGTCTATGCACTTGACAAGCAATTGTTGTCGGCATCTAGCGGAGACGAAAATAGATCAACCTCTGGCACTGGCCAAGTTTGCCCTTGATGTTATGTCAGACTCGTCTTTCTCACCGCTATTGATCAGTTGTCGTGGGAGCTCCGCTGGCTCTCACATGAGCTTAATTAAGAGTGACATGAAAAGATACCGCAATAGACTACTCATTGCTACCGACATGGGCTTTCCTGAAACCTGAGAGTAAAACAGAATTTTACTATCCATATCATGCACTACTGTTTGTATACAGTATCTAATTTTGAGTGTGAAAAAGGATATACCGTATTGGTAATCATAAATGTGATACATTACAGGTACATAATGTAGAAAATAAAATGATTCAGATTTCAGAATAATTAAAATTGGATCTACTTAAATATGATGCTGGAATAGAATGAGTGTAGTGTTGTGTATATAGATTGTCTTTTTTTCTCTCTTTCTAATGTTTTGCTTCTTCATCCTCCATCTCTCTCCTCCTCCCTACATTGTACCTCTCTATTTAGCTCTCTTCATCTATTCTACTTATTGTATTTATCTCTTTTGCTCTCTTTCCATCTGCATGTAAATCCCTGGGTACTTTGGTAAGGTATTCTATACACATGTGCAAGTACATGTACATGTATGTCTCCCTTCACAGTATCTCATTTGTCTGAGGATAAATAAAGCTTTCCGCTTGAGGAAATCTTTTACAACCTACATATAATATGTATCATATCTTCATGGAGAAATAATCAATGATGTTTAACTTTAATATAATAAAATACAATATACTTTCAGAAATTGGAGGGGCATTTTAGAACACCTGTTGCTTACCAGAACCTCTTCTATAAAAAGCATTTTTACATTTAGTGGCAACGGCAAAATAACTTGGTCATGATTACTTGTGATTATTGGATTAAATTAATTACAACAAAAATAGATCGTTTGGATGTAGAGCACTAACAGTAAGTCAGCAACATCTTTGGATATGGATATCATGTACATATGTACATGTGTACATAATACCATGTTCATTGATTTGCTATCAAACTCCTGAGTCTAACCTCATTCATAATGATGTCATACTGAACCCAAATAACAAGGATGACTATGAAAAAAGTACATGAACTGAAGAGAGAAGAGCATGATGACAGCATGTGCTTTGGACAAGAACCTCCTACTGAACTGCTTGGCATGATGCCCGACGAGGATGCTAGATTAAAGATGATTGTTATCAATACTCTACGATCACCATGAGTCCATGACCTTCATAAAACTACCTGCATTATTAACAATGCCTGAAATTCTGAAACAACATTCATGTGCCCCCTTCTCCCAGTTTGAAAGGTCATTGCAAGAGATCATTTGTACCATTAAATTAGGGATAGTTGGGGCACCGATACTGAATTGAATCAAACAGCGCATTAGAGTAGGAACATAAAAAAAAAAAATCTACATTTGTATCCAACATTTTTAGTCAGTTCTGGTAACCAATCACAGTCCTTGGTAACAGTGTTTTTTCAGTCTACAGAATTGTACTACTAGGCTTTACTTTAATTTTGTTATTAGCTAATTTGTTCAATATCCATTGCTGCATTGAAGACACTGGAATGCATCAGTTCTGTTACATGGGTATATTCCATTGCTCATCAAATGATTGGGTCTCTGGCACAAATTTTGACATTAAACCAAAAAGAATCAAATTATTAGGCACATCCGATGCTAAATTAAAATCAATATAACTGCTTTTAATTTGATTGAATTAAATACTCAATTTTTCATTCAAGAGTTACATGTAACTGTAAATTTTAAATTCTTAGTTGCTATACTTTGCAACAGAGCCTTGGCCTCATTTTCAACTTTGTTACAACCTACACTTGTTGCAAATGAACTAACATTGATTTTAATAAATTGAAGAGTTTAAAATATACTGCATTGTCAAAAATCTATTTCTTGCAATGTATTGGTGGATTCTTTGAAGTTCAACCTCAGACAATTCACACATTATTGTAAATATAATATACGGTGTAAATGTATATCACAAACAAGAACAACAAATGCACATATTTTGAGATGTGGCATTTACAAATGAGCATGTTAACTCTCAACATGCATTATTATTAATGCCAAGTTTAAAGTTTCAATTCTCAACAACATTTTGTCAGTTATTATACAAATAACACACAGCAGTGAGGGCATAGTAAGAATTATCCAAACAAGGTACCTTTGGAACAGTCTATCGCCGAGGGCATTTAGACTGTTTGGGTAATTTTCCTAATGCCCGAACAAAATAATGTGAATAATTTGTTTTTACAAGATGATGTTTTATTTGTTTGATAGAATTATGTTTTGTTTGTTTGATAAAATTATGTTTTATAACATGATTTTACTAACGACCGGACATTGGTAGAATTACGTGTTACGCGTGTACGCTCTCAACCAATCATTTGATTAGGATCCGCTTCATCATTTTAAAAACATTGTTGATTGATTGATTGATTTTTATTCGACAAGCTTCCAACATACAACAATATACAATAATAACAGATCAAAAATAAGTCAGCTTGAACAGGATAACCCACGAAAGCTCGAGAGCTTATTTCCAGTGGGGTCCCTTACAGACATGTATAAAATTAATAAGTTAAAATAGTAATATTTACAGACAGATAAGAAAATTAAAAGAACTACTTATTAAAGATAATAATAATAATAACAACATTAAACTGATGATAGAAATGATATTAAGTACAAGAAGAAAAAGAAGAAGGAGAAAAAGAAAAAGAGGAGAAGGAAGAAGAGGAAAATAATGATGAATTTGTAGAATTTCTATAACGTACGAAAACATAAGTATGAAAAGGTATGAACCGACAGAAGAATAAAAATTTCAATCATATAACATGTCATTCACTTCTCTTCTCTGACTGTCAAGTATTAGGTATTCCTTTAATTTCCTCTTAAAATGATCATAGTTTCCTATTTCTTTTACACCATTGGGAAGGGAATTCCAATGTTTTATGGCATTGTAATAAAACGAATTTCCAATACTACCTACTCTTTCTGGTAAGTTAAAGTTGAATCGTCTATTTCTTGTATTATAATCATGTACGTCAGTAACAAGATCGAAGTTGGATCGAATATAATGATTCGACCTAGTATGATATATTTTATGCACGTGATGCAATACGAGTTGTTTTGATCTTTGGTCGACTTCAAGAAAACCAGCTTTAGAAAGTTCGCTGTAGCCAACATGAGTTCTTGGACCAGAACAGTTGATAAATCTCACCATTTTGTTCTGTATAATCTTCAACTTCTTTTGATCTGACTTGTTTATGTTACTATACCATGCAGGGTTAGCATAGTCAAATAAACATTGAATAAGAGCAAAACAGAGTGTACGTCTTGCTTTTAAATCCATACAACTTTGATATCTGTACAAAAATTTCAGACGAGAATTTGCTTTTTTTACAACTGATTCTACTAAAGATGAAAATGAAATTGCGCTAGCCAACTCAATGCCTAAATACTTCACAGACTCTTTTCTCTTGATTGCTTGATTATTGTGTGTCACTTTGAATTCAAATGACTTTTTAGAACTACTTTTCGAACAAAATAAAATGCTTTCTGTTTTTCCCAAGTGTAAAGAAAGCTTATTATCAGTCATCCAATCGACACACGTAGACATGTTGATATCATCACTGCTACTATCAATATTTATGTAAAATCTAAAGAGATGCCAACAAATCGTCCTTGTTTTCACGAAGTGACGGTAGTGAGGAAAATCGTAACGTAAAGTGAATGCAATTTTTTTTCACTACCGTCACTTCGTGAAAACAGCGACGAAATATTACCCACTAATCAGGCTAATCACTACAGCTCTACAAACATGCATTTCGTCAACCATTTTAAATCAAACCATCGCATCCACTTCAATCGCATATTCATAATCAATTACAATTCTATTTCATAACCAATAACAACTCTAATTTCTACAATGCTGTAGATTTACAAACAATAATCCCTTTTACACCACAGACTCAGTCACAGGAATCTACATCAACATACACCGAGACAATCATGACAATCGCGCTCAGTTTGGCCCATTCCACAAAGGTAAAGCCTACCGACCCGTACGGGAGCGGGCAGGGGGCGTATCGGCACCTTACCTTGCAGTATAATTCCTTCGTCGTCATTTCGACTCTGGCTCTTTCCTCTTGCTCTCTCTGCTAAGTAAGAACAAAATATCCTGGATTTTATCACAAATCCATCATTGTCCTCATAAACTTCCAATGTAGAAATTAGCGTGCACAGATAATCGACCGCTCAAAGATGTCGAAACTAAAGTGTGATGAGCCTGTTTTAAGTTTAACGGTAGCAGGTGAGTCGTCTACAGTGTTTATTTTCGTGCAGTTTCTCATTACGGGGCCATTCGACAAGACCGGTAAAGGTAGTCTCGCTTCAGGCTTATTTAATTATGGGTTTTATTAAACCAAGACTTCATAAAAGCTACAGCTTAAAAACAATACCATCATATAAGCTAACATGAAATTACTTTTTGATGAATAATTGCTGGTAATATTCTACCTTTACAAGTTTTACAACAGTATTTGTTATGAATGATAACATAAAGCAAATATATAAATGACTGGGTAAAGAATAGGTCAGATTGGATTACACCTGTCATCGTACTTGCGTTCAATGAGCTCATTGGTGTTACGTCTATGCATTCAACGTCACACCACCAGGCAAATGAATTGGGTGCATGGTGGCGTCATTTCATTTAGTCTCCGGTTTACCTTATTTTGATGTTATCACCGATACTACATTTTCATCCACACCCTCTTTCGCCTTACTAGCTTGCATGGGTCCAGCCATTAAGAAGATATTTGTGTCATTGTGTCCGTCGCTTTTTATGAATGAGGAGGTGTCGCTTTTTATACTCGTAATGATGTACAATTTAAAATAAGACATGGTATTCAACTGGAAGGAATAGAAACATTATTTTTAGAAATTATTGATGATAAACATAAGAATAGAATCGTTGGGGAACTAGGGGTAATGTACAGACCACCTAACAATGTAGCCGACACATTTTTTGATGAATTAGAATCATGCCTTGAATTTATTTCTAGAGAAAATAAAGATGTATATTATGGGAGACTTTAATATCGATATATCCTTACCTTTTACCGTTCTTGGCCAACACTTCACTAATTTATTATCTTCATTTTTTTTTTAAACCTCTCATTAATAAACCAACTAGGATTACAAACTTAACACATACTATAATTGATAATATTTTCTCAAACGTATTAGATAATAAACAGAATGGAATAATATACTATGATATTTCAGACCATTTACCAATATTTACGATAGGTCCTAATGATAAACACCTACAAATTCCCAATAAAGAACATACAACACGACGTAAAGAAACCAAGCGTAATATTGAATCCTTAAAGATAGACTTGAGTCAAGAAGATTGGTATGATATTTATTTTGAAAGAGATGTGAACAGTTCATATGACAAATTTATAAACAAACTTCTTTGTCATTATAATAAAAATGTGCCCCTCTCAAGAATTAAGTCAAATAAAAAGAAAAATAAACGACCATGGATTACTCAAAGTATACTTAAATCAATATCTACCCGAATTCGTTTATATAAAATCTCACTTCGATCACCTACAAATGAAAATCAAAATAAATATAAAAAGTACCGCGTAATAAATTGACTTCAATTATTCGTTTATCACGCAAATTATACTATGGTAATAAAATTGAAAATAATAAGGATAATAATCAATCATTATGGCAAATAGTTAATGACATTTTGGGGAAGAAAAAGGATACTCCAAATAATATTGAATTTAATGATAATGGGCATCACATAGACCCAAATGATGTTGCTGAGGCATTCAATAAATACTTTACTAATATTGGACCGGATTTAGCTTCCAAAATAATCAATGAAAAGAATGATTTTTTTAAATACTTAAATAATAACGTTAATCAATCCTTATTTTTTAATCCAACAAATATTCAAGAGATTTTAGAAATTGTTCGTTCATTAAAAAGCAGTAAATCTAGTGGCTACGATGAGCTAAGTGTATCTTTATTAAAACAAATAATTCACTTAAGCTTCCCCGTTATCACATATCTTTAATTTATCTCTTTCCCAAGGGGTTTTTCCCGACCCACTAAAAGTTGCAAAAATAATTCCGATATATAAAAAGGATGATCACTCTAACTACCGACCAATTTCTTTACTACCAAGCATTTCAAAGATATTAGAGAAAACAGTATATAAACGATTATATTCTTTCTTAGATATCAATAACTTTTTAATTCCTAATCAATATGGATTTAGAAAGAACCACTCTACTGATTATGCTATTCTACAATTATGTGACAAAATAACTGATTCCCTTTCTAAAAAAGAACACACTGTAGGTGTTTTTATGGACTTATCGAAAGCATTCGATACCATGGACCATCGTATATTAATACATAAATTAAAAGCATATGGAGTTAGAGGGATTGTACTTTCTTGGTTTGAAGACTATTTGCGTAATAGACATCAATATGTTATGTTTAAATCTACAACATCTAATATTTCCACCATAGAATGCGGAGTACCACAAGGCTCCATATTACGGGTCCCCTACTGTTTTTAGTATATATGAATGATATTGTTAATGCATCACTACTCCTAACATATGTTCTGTTCGCAGACGATACCAACGTATTTTATTCGCATAAAGACTTAAACATTCTTATTACAACCCTCAATTTAGAACTAAATAAATTATCATCTTGGTTCAAATCCAATAAACTCTTTTTAAATATTAATAAGACTAATTGTATTTATTTCAAAAACATACACTCTAAACATGTACTTCATTATGATATTTTTATAGATAACATGCCCATAATTGAAAAAGAAGTTACACAATTCTTAGGTGTAATGATTGATTCAAACCTAACTTGGAATAGTCATATTAACAACATTTGCATGCTAGTCTCGAGAAGCATAGGCATTTTATATAAATTAAAATATTATCTATCACAAAAGTCACTATTTATGCTTTATAATTCCTTCATTTTGTCATACATATCTTATTGTAACATAGTTTGGGGTAATAGTAGTAAGATGAAAATTATGTTAATATATCGTATCCAAAAGTTGATAGTGATATACATTCTTATCCCACACGACACTCATCCGATTTCCACTTAACAAACCCCAAAATTATTATGGCCTATAAATCGATAAGACATCATGGTCCAGACATTTGGAATGCTTTACCTGACAATATTAAACACTCTGCAACTCTTTATTCATTCAAAGCATCGATGAAAAAATATTTAATATCTACATATTCAAAAACATCATAAGGGTCTCAGAGGTTTTGATTGTTTATTTAAATTAATTTTAGATGACCAGTTCATTAACAATATGAATCGAACACTTACTTCACCTGCACACACCCACTTGCACACACTTGCACATTTTTCTTCTTTTTTCTTTCTTTAATTTCTTTCCACTTTTTATTCAGATACTTTCTGAACAAAATCTTTATTTGTGACTCTCTATTCCCCTACATTCTCCTAAAACAGCGCCATGTACCCCCCCCCCCCCCCTTCCCGGCTGCTATCGACTCAAGCTTCCTTGCTTATGATAGTTGGCCTCTGCATTTATCTTGATTATTTTTACTTACCACCATACTTTCAAGCTTTCAATTATGCATTTTTTTATTTTGTTTGTGTATTAAGTTGTCACTCTTTATGTAAATCAATTATATTATATACTATTATTGTTATTTAAATGTTTTATATTTGATTTATCAATAAATGCAGAAACATCTGCTAAAAAAAAATAAAAAAAATTGTCATTTGCTTGCAAATATTACATAGTTAAAAAAAAACTTGCTTTCATAGTTTAAACATTTCCCATCTTCCGTCACAACTTTTAAAATATCTATCATAATTAGTTTATCTTTCTTTTGCTAACTTGCTTAATACGATTCTGATGTTTATTGCCGTTTTGGAAGGTTGGATGCCCATATGTCTACTCTCTGAAAGAAAAATGCCGAAAAATACCTTGTTCTATATACTTCAAATGATGAATTTCAACAAATGGTTCTTTCTCTTGAAGAGGACGGGAAGTATCATCTAGAGGCTACTGTTCGAGATAGATATAACTTCCAGAGCGGTGAGTCAAAAATTGAATATCTGCAGGTATTTGGAAGGCCTGGGATGAATCGGAAATTATGAATTATACGACGTGCGTCCTCAAAACCAAACGGATTCTCACTATCACTTTGACACGCAAGAAGGAGTCTTTCATGATTCACAACCTATTAAACGATACAGCATAATTTTACAGTTTCCTTCCATAACATCAGCCTTGAGCCTACCATGTCTCTGTTGGGTTTACCCCTGGGACTATTTACGTTTGATATAAGGTAATATATTAAGAATTCAGACAAGGGACTCGGAAAGGGTGGTGCCAAACGAAAAGGGTAGGCCTTTAAAAAAGAGAAAAGAGATAGAGAGAGAAACAAAATAAAGAAGAAGAAGCTAAAAAAAAAGAAGAGGAAGAGAAAGATAAGAAGAATAACGAATAGGAGAAGAAGAGAAAAGTAGAAGAGGAAGAAAAAGCAACCGAAGGAGCAGATCGTAGGAGAAGAAAGAGATAAAGTACTCGGTTAAACGAAGATCTATTTTTCAAGTTCTTAGAGGAACAGATTTAAAAAATGAGAAATGTATCTGAATCCTTTTAAAAAACAACGTTGTTTTTAGTAATAAAATGTGATTTGTATTTCTTTTCTCTCAGCTTTTCAACTTAATAAATCAAAGGTTTGGCCGCATATCGCCCTCAATTTCTCCTCGTTCTCTCTCCCTCTCCTTTGCCTTCAAAATTTCTCTCTCCTTCTTTTTTCTTAATCTCTCTCACTCCCAGCGATTTCCTTTTCTTTCTTTTTATTCACACATGCTATTTTCCTTTTTACTAGTATATATCCTAAATAACCTTTTGAGAAATGCTTTATAAATTTCTTCCCGTGCGCTCTCCCTCAGATTCCTTACTTCTAATAATACTCTTACTCTCTTTCTATCTTTGTCTCCCTATCTCTCCCTCCCTGTTTCTTACCTCCCTCTCATTCCCCGCTGTTTTTCAGTACTTCGTTTCTTATATCCCAAAGCACCAGAGAAAACCACAATAACCTTATCATCATCATTTTGTGGCTAATCCGTTCACACCCAATAGCTATTCACCAAACCAAAATGATAATGAACATTGTCAAAAAAAAAAACAACCAAATCATAAAACCATACAGAGATGGAGAAAAGAGCAAATACCAACAGTGCATATCTGAGAAAGAGAATGATATTTATTACTCTCCCCCCCCCCCCCAGGAAAAAAAATGGTTTAAACTATTATATACAATCTGGAAAAGAATTGACAAATTCGATGCCATCAATTCATTATAGAAGATACAAAATTGAACAGACATGAGGTGAATGAATATGTATCTTTATTCATTGCAATATAATTCATTCAAAAATATAACATCTTTTGTAATAGTATCATACAAATATAATTTATCTATTTTTATGAAAGACCTTTGTAAAAGTTTTAAAAAAGGATCATATTTCGTTTTACAATTAATAATAATAATATTGGATATTTGTATAGCGCACATATTCACCCTGCAAGGTGCTCAAAGCGCTTCAATATATACAAATTACACAGTTTAAAAAAAAAAAACTGTAATTAATACACAAAAAAAATCTGCATAATATGTTTAGAACACTCCCGAGTATATGAGGAGTGTAATGGGATTTAATTGAACTGGAAGCCCGACTGCTGAGAACACAGCATCCTTCCAGAATCTTGGGTAAAGGTACAGAATAATCAATAAATTACATGTAAATCATTAAATAAAATGTATTAGATAATACATTAATTACAAATAAGTCATATAGTACAGAAAACAAATGATTTGGCAATTTAGGTCTTTGGCGAAATTACAGCACACTTCCATCAAGTACATGTACATAAAACATAATATATGTAATAATTAAAATAGGTATATTGATGTTAACAGTAACAAGAGAAACTTCAAGTCTCAAATATACAAGATATGCATACAGGCACATCTAACAATGTATTGTAATAATACTGAATATTGTAATACTGAATATCTTTTTAAAAAATGCTTGAAAAGGAGATGAAGAATAAAAAACATGATGCAATGATATGATTATCATAAAGATTTTTTTGTTGCATTCTTCAAACTTGGAAATAAACAGTAGACTAAAATAATAGTTATTAATGGATATAAATTTTTGAGAAGTACTCCAAAAATATATTATCTCCTATTTTGAATAATATTTTTGTTTTTTTGGGGGGAGGGGGGAAGGGTATCTTTAAATGCTATACAAATCTTGACTTATTCTGTGTCAAAGACTCTAAAATATTATTACACCAACAAGACA
This sequence comes from Strongylocentrotus droebachiensis, assembly GCA_035222895.1. Classification (NCBI taxonomy): domain Eukaryota; kingdom Metazoa; phylum Echinodermata; class Echinoidea; order Camarodonta; family Strongylocentrotidae; genus Strongylocentrotus; species Strongylocentrotus droebachiensis. The sequence goes on along the minus strand of JAVYIG010010554.1, from coordinate 25,917 downwards.
TTATTTTCATAAAAGAAATTGAACAAATTGTTTTATCTGACATTATTTTTCAGTCACTTAACTTTATATTCATTTAGCCATACAACCCTTGCATACATATTCACACAACACAATCTAATTTGAAACAATTTGCAAGCTTAAAAAAACAACTTCTCACCAAGTGCATGATGTCTCATTAGATAAAGGCACACAATATTTGTAATAATGTGTATTTTTTAAGCTAAGTGATACTTTTCAGGACATGAATTTTTTTTTTTTTTTTTTTTTGGGGGGGGGGGGGCTGAATATCTTTTTTTTGTTTTTTTTGTTAGCAGATGTTTCTGCATTTATTGAAAAACCAAATACAAAATATCAAATAACAATAATAATATATGATATAATTGATTTACATATAATGTGACAACTGAAATACACACCAAAAAATGCATATATAATTGAAAACTTGAAAGTATGGAGGTACAGTGTACTATCATAAAGCATGAATGCTTAATTCAATTGATCACATTTTGTTCTTCAAATTGGAAAAAGTAATTAAACAAATTTGTGGTACATTGTTCTAATCAATGCAATGCCTCAGAACAAAATAAACATGGGTAATACCTTTGATGAAAATTTGATGGAAAAAAAAAAAAAAAAAAAAATCTTATTTTGATATACATAAACAAAAATATATGAAAACATTTTTGCCCTCTTTCATGATGAATCTAGTATATTTTTTAGGGCTCTGAATAAAACTTTACTGAGCTAAACGATTACATGTGGAATGCTTGACTCGAAAGGAATAAGATCACCTAAGTTACATGAATGTACAAATTATACTTTATTTTACCCTGTGTATTTCAATTGATCAATCATATCATTTTCCTTCATCTCTTCATCTAGAACAATTCATACAATTTCAAGTTGCAGTTGTCATCGGATTTCAGGTTAGGTTTAGGGTTAGGAGGAGGTAGAGTTTTTGGTCTACAGTTGAAGTTGGGATTCAGGGCATCATTTAAAAAAACCATCACAAGTACAAGTTTGCCGACATCCTACTGAGACACTTGTTAGGATGCCTGCGAACTTGTACTTGTGATGGTTTTGTGAAACGCTACCCAGTAGTGTAGGAAACTGACCACTGAGCAAAGTCACTAGATCATGTGTAATACATCTAGATTCCGTTTGGAATGCAAAAGGTAATGATTTCATTGCTGGGGGCTTCCCTGTGTAATTAGAAAAATTCATCAACTCAGGAAATAGGATATCAATCATGAAATGGGATACCCTAAACCGACTTGAGTTTTTCCATGTCACTGAGATATCCAGGACGGAGGAACCAGAAGAGCATAGAGAGGCCATAGGTCACCTGGAGAAAGAGAAGAGCATTACCAGCTCCGACATCCTGGTAAATAGCTAAGGAAGTCACGGCAAAGACCACTGCACATCGTACCATCTCAGCTAGGACATTCCACCAAGGTCTGTTGGGTTGAAATCACAAAAATAGAATACCAAAAAACTAGATGAAATAAAATATCATGAACTTTCATGTTTTATGATATATTTCTGACTCTTTTCAAAATGCTTTCACATAATTGGTATGTAGTTTCATGTTCAAAATATCTGCATTAAGCATGTGCAATATCTTCAATTTATAAAATAAAATCATTCTAAAGAGATAGGGAAACATCTTGACAATGGAATCTCGGTATCAATGTACATGGTACACAAAATGGCTATTTCACTATTTCCCCCCTGGACACATTACCTATAGCTCCCTCTCATTACAGGAATTTAAGGCTTAAAGATAATACAAAGTTTTGGTATGGGGTCATGAATTTGGTTCAAATGAACATATTGGAATCATATACGATCCTACAATATTCAGTGATCATTGTCGCGGTTGAAATCGAGTCTAAAGTTATGAAATTGTAAATAATAACTCTTTATGTTGTATAGCTCCCTCTTAAGGTCAAGATATGAATTCAGCTATAAAACGATGTTTCTTGACTAAAATCGACCAATTAGCTATTCCCGTTTGAAAATGATATATCACATCTACAGATTCTGAGATTTTCAAAATTTACTGGGAGCACCGGTAAATTTGTATTTTCAATTATTCTCGAAAGCAGAAGTGTTTTAGGGGCTAAATTTTCTAGTGCTTATTATACATCTACAGGGGCATCCAAATATAACAAAATTGTAAAGAATCACTATCCAGCCAATTTTCAAAATTTACAAAAACTTTGTATTACCTTTAATTGATCACCTTTTCTTCTTCAAATTGGTCAACCCCCCCCCCCCCCCCTTAGCAAAAAGCCAGATCCCATCATCCGCCCCTGGATCCCTACTCTTTGAGTGGGTAGGAGAAAGCAATTTTACGTCATATTACTCCAGGAAGTGCCTGAAAATGCACCTAATGTGGTTCTAAAATTGCAAATGCTTCCTACTCAGGGAGGGGGTTCTGACCCCCTCCCAGACCCACCCCCGCTTGGTCGCTCCGCTCCCTCGCCGCTGACTCCTCACTTCATCGTTTTTTATATATTTCACCCCATGAGATTTTGTGCCCCCCCCCCCGTAAGAAATTCCTGGATCCGCCACTGAATTTTGTGTGAAAAAACATCATTTTGAGCCTCTCAACGCGTTGACAATTTAAGAATTTTACAGCTTATTTTATATTTTAAAATTATTGGTGTCAAATACAGTATGGTCATGCAAGGAAAGTGGATAGGTTATTTTGCACTTTCTTTTCATGAATGTGGGTTAATTTTTTAGGGCTTTGAATAAAAAGTTACTGAGGTAAACACTTGGAATGATTCAGTTGTCTTGAAAGAATTAAAACCATTCTGATAGTCTGCACTTACTTGAGGTCACAAAGCATTCCAAAACAAGTGAAGGTATAGATCTGGTACAACAACCCCACGATGACGGGAAGCTGGGATAGTGTCTTTGAAATCAAATACAATCAGTGGGTCAGTAGGTGGCACAATTTGTTTGCAATTTTCTTTCAATTCATGTGATTGTCTCATAAGTATCATGAAATTAGTATGCATGTGTTTACACTGTTGTATGGATCAAGGAAAAAGGGAAACTTATCCACTATCATTTTTAAATGATTTCTCCTCAGATATATCAAAATTACTCAAGTAGGAATATATACAGGATTTTTGTGATCTAAAGAGCATGTTAAAACACGTAAATTTGATTCACTTGAGCTTTTTGATCTGTTAGATGAATGCTCCAGTTGACACTTATCAATGTTCTTGAAATATGAATAAAACTTTACAAATAAAACAAACATGAAATATGTCATTAGAACTTTTTCACACTTTTCATGGGGAAACAAAGCAATTCCTAACATTCTTTTTTATGTTGAAAGTATATCTAGAAATTATAATGCAAACAAATAACAACAAAAAATATTCACTTAAACTTCAGTCTCCTACAGTATAGTGTATTTTCCCCCATTCCAATAAGACTTTCTTTGATCTTACATCATTATAATAAACAAATAAATAAGTAATTAAATAAATATGAATAAATGAATGAATAAAAGAATAAATGAAATATGTACCTCGGCTTCGTCCATAAAGAGTTGATAGAGAAGAAAGTTGATGACAACATGAAACAAGATATATCCCCTAAGCCATCCTGGGATTGCAGTCCTGTACTTGTTTGGTTCAGGTCCATGCACCTACAACAGAGAAAAGGAAGAAAAAAGGAAAGAAACAATGAAGTTAAAGGGATCCGGTAACTTTGTCTTGGATCCTTTAAAAAAATCCTTGATTTAGCTCATGCTACAATGATAATTATAAATCTTTAGGTCAGTCAGGAACTCCATGACTTTTACAAGCCGATCGCCTGTCTGATTATCAAGATATTAATGATTGGAATTACAAATTTTGAAAACCGTTCACTGAACGGTTTTCATAACACTACAGTCTATTGGAGAAAACGAGTATGGTAAAACCGGTCACTCAAAGATTTTTACTTTTTTGAAGCACTTCTTGATCATTTTGAAGCGCAATTTTTTTAGGGCTTCAATATTACACCATATCACAGACACTGGTAACATGTAGGACCGTGTATCTCAGATTTAACATTGTTAAACGATCCCTTTAAGAAAGAATGAAAGAATGAAAGATGAATGAAAAAAGGAAAGAAACAAAGATAAAGAATAAAAAAGATAGTGTTTGATTAACCACTATCCAAATGTAGAGACAGTACTTTTTGTAAAGACAAGAACTTTCTCTTCAGTTCAGGCATGATCTGACCTGCAAAATTAGGGATAAAAAATTGCCAAAAATATATGATTCTAGGCAGAACATAGAATTGCTATGTAATCCTTCAAATGTATAATGTGAGATATTACAATTCATGGTATTAAGCTATCTATAGCTCACATACCAGACAAGGCACAACCACAAAAAGAAAAGGAAAATGCGGCAAAATAAATACACTGCATCTACACATTTTTTAGGAATGGTCATGGTGTTCAAAAGGAATATGTTCTACATCTGTGTTTATTATTCAATAAATTGACTGCAAGTATTCTCAAATATACATATAAGGAATTACAACTGTATTACGGTACAAATATTGACTGCTTTGAGGGGCAAATATAAAACCTTTCCCTTATATTAGGTGACTTTGAAACTGTACTGTGACAGAGATCACCCAGGAGGTAAAGTTTTAACCGTGACTAAAAAATAAGCAGTCAATATTTGTTTTATATACTGCATCCCCCTTGTCTATTCTCAAATTGTATTTATTTGTAGAGTCTCTGGAAAAATACCCATCTAAGAGCATTCCGTTCTAGAATTGTATGCAAAAGTAGAACTATGCCCGGTCAATATTTTTCGCTATAACTTCCCAGTAGTCAGTAGGAAATATCATGCCTGCAGTTTTTAGCAATCAGTAGCCTGGAATGTTCCTATGAGCTACATAAATGTTTGTTATCATTTCATAGAATCTTACATCAGGTATATCTTTGATGAGTCCAGTCCTTGGTTTTCCTGGTTGCCAACCTGGTCCCTTGAAGATAACAAAGACTTTGTTCATCAGACCAGGAGTTTTCCAAAACACGCTCCACATCCATCGAAGATGACAAATCTAGAAGCACAAGAGTTGGAGAAGTTAAGTCAATTTGAATGTTTGATAAAGGAATCTGATTTTCTTAAAGGGAAATCTAACTCTATAGTAAACTATTCTAGAGGGAAGCAAACAAATCTGGGAAGTAGACTGGTGAAAGTTTGAATGAATTCGAACAAAAAATGAGAAAGTTATGAATTTTTTAAAGTTGTAATCACTATGGGTATAGGCTCTTCATATTGGTAATGTCTCTGTGATGTAGTGGCAGACAACTTTCCCATTTGTTCTAACACACGAATGAATAAACTTTAAATTTTTCGAAAATATACTAAGACCTATACTAATATGCTACCCGTAATGTATATTGAGTAGTGCACCAAGGGAAAAAGGCACATAGGGGAACAGCAGAAGTTAATGGTATTGTTGTACATGACTAACGGAGGAGTAATCTGCGACTATGTCACAATCCACTAACCAAACTGCCAATTTGAGATTTGCAGAGACTTAGTGATCGCATATTTCAAACATTCATAACTTTCCTATTATTGGTCTGATTTATTTCAAAAATTCGCCATTCTGCTTATCTTATTTTTCTGCTTTCATAGACATAAACATGAACATATAGATAATCACAAGACATCTGCATGTTGATGCTGGAGGGAATATTTCACTGACATTCACTGTGACTCCATCCCTTAAAGGTAAAGACCAGTATTGGAAACGCCCCAATTTCAAAAAATGAAATGGAAGCTCTCATTACCAATCATGTGAAAGAATATGTTTTGACTAATAAATGATGATAAAAAATTTGCCGGGAAACCGCCTACTAATTCATATATTTGGTAAATTTGTTTCTCTCATGGTCGTGTGAGAGATATAGGGTAGTTCCATATACATCTTTCTGTGTATAGTGCTTGTAACTTTATGAAGAATGGGCCAAATTTCTTATCATTTTGATGATTCCAGAACCTTGCAGATGCTAGATGCTAGATGATCAACCTTTTCTGATCGATTCCACAACGTTTCTTTCACAATGCAATCGCATGACCATTACTGGTCTTTACCTTTAACGTTTTTGGTAACAATACTTAATTAATGATGCATTTTTGAATATATAATATGACCTACCTGAACAGAGATAGGATTGTATGTTTTGAGAGGATGGACCAATCCATAGGCAACTCTATCATCTTCTGCCTCAAATGTCCCTGAAAAAAAAAATCACATTTAATAATTCTAGCAAATTAACAAATAACTTGAAAATAACAACCTTTCATGATCACTATGAATAATACAATTAAACATCGTGTACCAACACTAGAAACAAAACAGATACAGGAAGGTATGTAAGATTTATATGTCATTCCTTTGTTATACAAACTGAAGTACTGCATAAGTGTGAGATTACCTAAAATGTCCAATGTTTTATTGTATCCTGCAGTAAAAATAATAGGAAATATAATCTCCTAAAGAAGAAATGAATGCTTTGGTATTCTTTGGATGTCATGGTATAGTGCTTTACTGGAACCACTTGAAACTGTTAAAGTACTTTGTGCCACAAACTTAACAACAATGACAGATCAAAATAAGAGGTACAAGTTCCGATGGCCTCCCCTTGACCCTCCCCTTTCTTCATAACGTGTCAAGCATAAAAGATAAAATTTATTGGAATTTGTTAAGCTCTGTGGACTATATCATAAACTTAAACACACCAATCTGCTGCAGAACCCTAAAATATCATCTTCAAACTATATATGTAGTGGTTAAGAATTAAAGTAACCAATTATGCTAATTATGAGCTGACCAGATGCACTACCAAATAAGGATGCTTACCAAACATTCTGTCCCAGATAATCAAAGTTCCAGCATAATTCTTATCAATACAATATCTGTTGCGACCTGAAAATGAAACAATACAAGATGACAAATGTCCAACAACATGACAGACAGATGATGAAATTGTTTCCAATTCTGAGGTAGCTTAATTAAATGGAACATTGCACATTTCTCCTCATAAAAATATTTTTACTCTGAACTCACTATATTAAATATCTGTATACAAATGATTCACATATAATGAAGTACCTGGTATTAACATATTAAAGTTGTCAAGAGGAATACAGTATATAAACCTTCACAATCATGAGAGATTTTCGAATAAGATCTAACCAATTACTACCAGCGGTTTTGAGGATTGCAATTATTTAAACAAAAATGAATTATTGAGTAGTTATAGAAATCATTAACTAGAATCAATGATATACGCACAATAAAGTTCTAGTGTGCAGCTTACCATGGTGAACACGATGATGACTAGGTGTGTTCAGAATGTATTCCAATGGTCCAAGACTCCTGATAAGCTGCATGGTAAAATTAGAAGTAGAATAATTCAACCATTTAACAAAGCACAATCAATACATACCCTGTGGTTCAGATAAATAAGAATAGATTTATCTGAAACAAAGATCATATCTAAGAATTTGAAGTAGAATTCTAAGGCCGAAATTCTCAAAGAAGTTTAATTTTAAAATCACAGTTTAACCTCCACATCCTTTATCAAGTCTAATGAACGAGCAATAGCCGTTTATTCTTCCTATTTTAATTCCTGTTGAATGTTTAAGATTATGGCTCACTAATTTCCAACCTCTTTTGTGAATTTAGGCCCAAAGGTGTAATGCAGTTGTGTGGAGTCACTGACTATAACTTACAAGTAAACAGAACTCTTTTAAAATTTGAATCAAATTTATTCATGAGATGGAGAACAAAGCATAAAAAACACATGACTGTTTAAACTAATCCAGAGATTATTAATTGAAAGGGAATGAGACGCAGTCAAAGAAGAATTGGATAGCCTTGATCACAAATATTTGGACCACAGAGGGCGACATGCGAGCAATCATAATGAGTAAGATATTGATAGAGTTACAACGTACCTCAGTGTGTATCCAGAACTGATAGAGTGTGTTGAATTGCATATGCACAAACATTGAAGAAGGTGGTAGTATGAAAGCCAATGGAATGTAAAACATCTGCAAAAGATATATAATTACATAGAAGAAAGATTTGATTTTGTTGCAAACAATAATGAATGTATTGTAGCATAATCTGGATTCAAATAACATCTTCAATATCTTGATGCACATTACAAATATATCTTTAGCATGGTGATTGGATTCAGGCTTACCCGCACACAATGTATGCACCTTCTCCACTCCCTGGGGAATATTTTAGCCACTTGACCATCACACCTCCTGTCTAATTGATTGCTTTCTTCCCCCTTTTCTTTCTAAAATGCTTATAAAATAACTTTTTGTTTTTAAACACAATATATTTGGATGCCGAAAAATTGGCCACTTCAAATGACTGTTTTCAAATGAGCCATTCAGTTGATTTTCAATAGAAAAATTAAGTCTTCAATTTATGTTCCTTTACAAGGTATTTTACATACAGCTGTCTCTATTCACCCAGGATTAATACACGTAAAAAGGCTCCTTTAAAAAAAATTGGAAAGTGAAATTATTTCAAGTGATATATGTCCACAATGTAAACAGAATATAATCTTTATGTTTCCCTTTCGGTTGCATTCCAAGCAGAGCTAGATATGACATCATATTTTCCCCTTGTGCTCTTTAATCCTTAACCTAGTAGAACTGATGCTTGAATTAATCATTTGAATATCTCAGATAGTCTTCCTCTTCTTTTCTTATGGGGGGGGGGGGGAGGGGTAATGTGATATCACCTTTTTGCCCCAGGGTGGGATGATTTGTCCCCATTAACCTACCCAGCTGAAGCATCTTTGGAAGATAGATTGCCTGAGAGCTGTTGATAGGTTGTATTCTTCGGAGCTGTGGTGAACTTGATGAGCTGCCCACATGATATTCACTTCTGTACAACAACAACAACAACAAAAAGGAATTTATCACTTTATGTTTCCACATAAAGGGACAGTAGACATGTATAATACCATCTAAACCATGGAACCATTTCAATTTTTGTAAAAATATATAATGTCTATTAAAGCTGGGCCCCATGCCATTAAAAGTTACAATTAATCATATCTCCTTTAAATGAATTATACCTCCTACTATCAATCATAGTTTTCAATGAAGAGTAACTTACTAATTATTTCATGTTACAGACAAAATGTATGGTAAGATACGACTCATTGCAGCAAGATTGAAGATACAATTTTGTATGTAACAGGGCCAAAGACATCAGGTATTTCACAGGTACACTTTATAAAGTGTACTTTCTCATTTTACAGAAACAAAATTCTTCTTCTTTTTAATGACTCGACTTAGATACAAGTACCTCTGAATTGATGAAATACAGAAAATCAAACTACACTAGACAATGCAGGGCCAATACATCATACCTCTCAAGTCATTGGAGGATTGTTTATGCTATAAATGCATAGTATTTGTTACTAGAATTCATGTCAGTTCAACTTTAGCAACACTGATTATATTTCCTGTTTGGACTAAAAAAGGTACATCTCGTATACTTTAGTAGAGTTAAACACCCTTCTGGCTCCAAACAGATGATAATACTTAAAATTGTCTTTGAAGGCATGAACCATTAAACCATGGACATTAGTCGAAACCAGTATGACAATAGATCGAACCCTATCAATGGCTATCCCAAGCTAGGAAGCTTTAAAACCACAAACTCTCTTGTACATGAAATATTCATGAATTTCATGAGTGGTTCCGCTTCATGAAAGTGTCATGCCCTGATTTTAATCACAACTGCCAAAACACTCTATTTTTGCACTTTGCAAAAGCTTCTCACTGCAAAATTTTAATTTAGCGAAATTTTCTGGTTTCATAGAAGTTAAAGTTAGAATAAACCAATAAGACTTTTTTTGTTAAATGTCAGTGGTTTAAAATAGGAAAAACAACAATAGCATCAGGCCCAACTTTGCAGTATTTTAGAAAATCAAAACAAAAACACATGAGCAACACATACCATGCAACATTCGATGCAACCAGTAATACCCAAGATCAACACCAAGAAAGCTGAAGAACCAAGTCCAAGGGCTATCCCATGGAAGCTCATAGATGCAGAAGTTCTCAAAGACGTAGACATAGATACCTAGCTCCATAGCCTTAGTGAATAATCTGCAAACAAGCCGCATATTCAAAAAGAATGTTGAAAAGAATTTAAAATGAAGGCATATATGAAACTAGATGGATCTTCGACAGTCGAAAATGATGCCTCCGCCATAGAGCAATTTTAAAAACCATAACAAAACAAAAATTCAAGTTTGATAGTAATCCATACTCCGGGTCTAATGATAATGCATTCACAAGCTATTTTTGCAAACATAATGACTGTCGACCTTTGACCCTTTGACTTTGATTTTGGCAGAGTATCAAGAGTTGAGATGGCTCTGTTGGTAAAGCATCTGCCTGTCAAACCATGTGTTTTAAAATGTGCCCCTCTCATGCTTCATAGACCCAGGTTAGGTTACAGTGAAAAAACACTTTATTTCATAGAAAGGATGTTATATTGATGGACCTTTCTTAGGCATTTATACTAACCAGAAACGATTGGGTGGAAAATGTCTTGATCGAGGCTGAAGATTAGAATTCATGCATTTTTACTAGTTTACATGAATACCTACCCTGTAATAATCATGAACATGCCAGCGATTATGGATGTAATGCCATCTGCAAATCTGTCTTCCTTTCCGCCATCTTGGTATCTCAGGTAGATCTCTTCAATTATCACAGAGATCATAAAGAATGGGGCTGCCTGCAACAGTTCAATGCAAGAGTATATAGTTGCCAATTTGATGGATCAATCACGAAGCACTGATTTCACTCATTTTGGGGGTTAGGGTGAAGGTTAAAGGTTAAGACCAGTTATGGTCATGCGATTGCATTGTGAAAGAAACGTTGTGGAATCGATCAGAAAAGGTTGATCATCTAGCATATACTGCAAGGTTCTGGAATCAACAAAATGATAAGAAATATGGCCCAGTCTTGGTAAACCAAGGTTTGTAAAAACGCGTCAAAACGTGTCATATGACGCACATAAACCTAGGTTTGTCGACAAACCTCCTTTGTGCATTCGGGCCAGAGAGTAGGGTAAAGGTTTAAGGTTGGGATCAGGATGGAACATAGAGACAGGAAACACACAGACAAGAACACATTGTGTTGCCCCAATATTTGATTAATGCGCTTGAATGTTGTGTAAGCTATGTCTAAGATTTCTTTGCCTGCATGATCTTCAACAGTTCTCTGTCCTAGACAGTCCAACTGACCAAATTCTAATATTTTACAAATTATGCTTTGACCCAAAAAAAGTTTGCTGTTCTACCATAAACTACAACTGCACTCATTAATGTTAACATTTGGAAGTATAATACACTGATTTTATCATGTTGAACAATGAAAACATGGAGAAATATTGCCCAATCGTCTCATGAAACCTAATAGGGTCATGGTTTACAACTTGGTGGTACTGTTAGGGCTAAATAACACACCATCTTCATGACTTCTGAGTTCCTTTCTGATACACTTAAAACTACTTAATGATGTACAATAAATATATACAGTGCGTCCCAGAAAAAACGAAACCGAGAAGTATCGATGTTCTATCATAACTTAATCACAACTATAATTAATGAATGATACATATTTGGAAAGCTTAGAGCAGGCCTTCTCAACTAGTTTATTAGAAGCGCCAAAACAAAAATTTATTGAGGTTGAAGTGCCAACCTGTATGTTTGATGACTGTGTTGCGAGCAGGCGCGTAGCCACGGGGGGGGGGGGGGGGGGGGGGGGGCACGTGCCCCCCCTAAATTTCCAAGTTCGGTTGAACTTTTTTAGACCCCTTTTTTTTTACCTCGATCGATTACATGTATGTGCCCCCCCCCCAAAAAAAACATCAAAGTCTGGCTACGTGCCTGGTTGCGAGGGAGCGTAGTGACCGAGCCGATACCGGGGGTCCAGGGGGCGAAGCCCCCGGAAGCTAGTGGATTTTAGGGCTTTTTTAAGGCCCAGATGTGGCATTTTTAACACCTTTTTGTTCCATAAAAAACATCGATCATAATTTCATATTGATGTGAAATAATTAGTACAATTCCTGGCTAAAATCTACACTGGAAGATAATTTATGTAGTTAATTTTGTGCAATAAACACGGAAAATGTCAAAATGAAGTGAAAATCAAACAAACAAAATGGCTTCCTTACATTTTGGGCACAACTTCGACTGCGACTTTTTGATTTTCTTTTTTGAGTTTTTTTTATTTTAGAATATAATTTTTTAATTTAAGTTGTATTTATTTTTTATTATTTTTTTTGGAACAGCCGCGCGCCACTCTGATTGACCGCAAGCGCCACGAGTGGCGCGCGCGCCGCCAGTTGAGAAGGCCTGGCTTAGAGTCTGCTCTTTCACGTGATGCTACTCAGATGATGCATATTTCACGCATGAGTGATTAAAAGCAATTTGAAGGAAGGAAACCAAAAAGACATTTGGCGGGCGGTATTTGAATTTCGAAGACAAATTCACATTTCTAGAAAGTTGAGTTTCTGCCCTTTCATATGACACCTCAATCAGAAAAATGAGCGAGGAATGACAAAGTTCTGTTTGTTTAAAGTAGTGCTTGCATTTCCATAATTTTATTAAACGAATTCGTTTTCACTGGCTGCCTGCCGTATCAATAAACGAAATTAACAAAAGAGTTAACTCCATTTCGCTGACAATCAGCCGTAGACGAGAGTTTTCATGCATGGCTGATTGTCAACGAAACGGAGTTAAGTCTTTTGTCAAATCTGCTTTTTGCTACGGCAGGCACCCAGTGAAAACGAATTCGCTTGTTAAATTATGAAAATGTAAGGGCTACTTTAAACAAACATAACTTTGTTATTCCTCGCTCATTTTTCCTGATTGAGGTGTCATATGAAAGGGCAGAAACTCAACTTCCTAGAAATGTGAAATTTTCTTTGAAATTCAGATACCGCCCGCCAATCGTCTTTTTGGTTTCCTTCCTTCAAATTGCTTTTAATCACTCATGCGTGAAATATGCATCATCTGAGTAGCATCACATGAAAGAGGAGAATCTAAGCTTTCCAAATATGTATCATTCATTAATTATGGTTGTGATTCAGTTATAATAAAACATCGATACTTCTCGGTTTCATTTTTTCTGGGACGCACTGTATATTACATAAATATGGGTCCTACAAATTATATTGGCATGACAGGTCTTGAATTACAAGGTATGGGTATAATGGCTTTAAAACGTATAGATAAAAAAAATAAATAATAATAATCATGTTTTTTAAACAAAATGTAAAATGTGTAACTACCCGTCAAACATACAAAATCATTAAAAAATGACTGATATTAATGAATATGTCTCTTGACATATGCTTTACTCATAACCAAAATGCATATTTTAATCCCTCTCCCTCACCTTCCCTACCTCTATACTCAAAAGCATGCACACATAATCATTAAACCACATCAATTCAGGTTTAATAGTGAGGTATTTGCCATGGCAGGAACATGTCGAAAGCTTCTGAATAAGATAAGAGGTCGACAGCTGAGCTTCTTGGGCCAAGTCTATCAAAATTTATCTCAAAGTTTGTTGACCTGGGCCCCGTCTTACAAAGAGTTGATATTAATAGCAACTTATTTGCAATTGATATCAATCGCAAGTATGTACATTAGAGATGGGAGATTGCAAAATTGTGATTGATTGGAGGACTTGCGATTGATTTGGATCAATCGTAACTCTTTGTAAGACGGGGCCCTGATATCAATGAACTTGGCAAACTTTAGAGGAAATGAAGACATAAAGTATATCTAGCACAGGAAATTTTGCATGTCTGGGTGTACACATTTCATAAATGTGACACTCTGTATGCATACATGTTCTATCGGATGGAAGGGGGGGGGGGGCGGGTGGTTAAAGAATAGATCATCCTACTACCAATACCTACCAGTGAACATTGAATATACAGTACGTATCCCTAATTGTGTTACTGTTAGATGTTGTTTACATCATTAACAAACAGTTATATACATCAGTATATCTGATGAACAAAAGTTGCATCATACAAAGAGTAATTTGCACCCAGCATTTAGTTAATCATTAACTAAAAAACACAGCTTCCAGAGATAAAGTAGTCCCCCCAAAACCTCAGATTATGGAATGAGACTTAAACTCTAATCAAGATATATACTTATCTAATGCTTCTTCACAGTTTCATATCAAGCAAATATACAAACATGTGATGTCCCTTTAGCTTTTAATACAATTTCAAATTTGACTATGAATTAGCAATACTATTATCACATTTATCACCATTGTTTTGCATTGGCTAATCCAACAGGCCTTTTAGATCAATTGGCATACCGGTAACAGTTTGTTCACAGCCTCCTGTATGTGCAAGTGATACTTAAAGGTAAAGACCAGTATTGGTAACGCCCCAATTTCAAAAATGAAATGGAAGCTCTCATTACCAATCATGTGAAAGAATATGTTTTGATTAATACATGATGATAACAAATTTGCCGGGAAACCGCCTACTAATTCATATATTTGGTAAATTTGTTTCTCTCATGGTCCTGTGAGAGATATAGGGTAGTCCCATTTACATCTTTCTGTGTATAGTGCTTGTAACTTTACGAAGAATGGGCCAAATTTCTTATCATTTTGATGATTCCAGAACCTTGCAGATGCTAGATGCTAGATGATCAACCTTTTCTGATCGATTCCACAACGTTTCTTTCACAATTCAATCGCATGACCATAACTGGTCTTTACCTTTAATATAACTGGTAGTCTGGTACACTTTATAACAATTATACTGCATAGATACTACTGATAAAAAGTTGATTAGCAAATATCTTTAAGATGATAAGAATACTAAGACATATTTGAATGTCTTTTTCAGAATTCTAGATTAAGTATAAACTAGATGGAATTCGACTGCGCGCAGTCGAAAATGATGCCTCCGTCATAGAGCAATTTTACAAACCAAAGCAGAAGATTTTTTTTTAATTCAAGTTTAATTGTAATCCATTAACAGGCTCTCAGAATATCGCGATTACAAGCAATTTCTCATATACATATATGACCCTTTGATCTTTGACCTCATGACCCTAACATCTACTCAGTTCATTGGCTCTGCAAGATGTCCTGAGTTAAATAGTAATCCATCTGTCAGTTCTAATGAGAATGCGTTCACAAGCTATTTTTGCATACATAATGAGCCCATGACCTTTGACCTTATGAACCAAGAATCTACTCAGTTCATTGGCTCTGCAGGATACATAAATGATCTAAGTTTGGCAGGAATCCATCAATCTGTTCTAATGATAATACGATCACAAGCTATTTTTGCATACATAATGAGCCTCATGACCTTTGACCTTGACCTCATGACCCCAAAATCTAATCAGTTCATCAGCTCTGCAAGTAACATACATGACCTAAGTTTGGCAGGAATCCATCAATCGGTTCTTGAGATAACGCGATCACGAGCTGTTTTTGCATACATAATGAGCCCTCTGACCTTTGACCTTTGACCTTGTGACCCCAAAATCTACTCAATTCATTGGCTCTGCAAGATACATACATGACCAAAGTTTGGCAGGAATCCATCAATCGGTTCTACAGATAACGCGATCACAAACTGTTTTTGCATACATAATGAGCCCTGTGACCTTTGACCTTTGACCTCGTGACCCCAAAATCTAATCAGTTCATTGGCTCTGCAAGATACATACATGACCAAAGTTTGGCAGGAATCCATCAATCGGTTCTTCAGATAACGCGATCACGAGAACGGGACGTACGTACGTACAGACGTACGTACGTACGTACGTACAGACGTACGGACGGACAACCCGAAAACATAATGCCTCCGGCTACTTCGTAACGGAGGCATAAAAATCTCCTAATTGAGTGCTTTTTAAATGATTCAATGTAACATGGCCCTGATCTAGATGGAAAAACAAAAACAAAACAACAAAAGAGAAATTAAATCTAACCAGTTCATGAATATATCTTTGTACCATTTAATAAAACGAAAATAAGTGCTCCATCTGTAAGAACAAAATAAATGTGATCATAAATTTCTAAATTTATTCCCCTTGAATATATAATTTTTTGAGAAAAAAAGAAGAAAAAAAAAAATAATATTGATATTTAAAACATTTTTAACAAATATTTACATAACCCTGCTACCAAAGATAAATATTCTGTATCTAATGCTTGTAGCCTATCATTTAAGTTTTTAGTGATGCAGAATATCGTACATGTACCTTCTGTTCTCATCTTTGCCATACTTATGTCTCACCTCAACAATATACTTGGGAACTTCATCCAGTGTTTCAAATGATGTTTCATTTGGTGTTACTGCATAGAACATGCGCCGTACCCCTGTAGCGCCATCTACCTTGAAAATAACATCCATGATTCCTGAACAGACCTTCTAGTTCTACAGAGACAAAAATAAACAATTAATGTAAATAATTGTTTGATAAACTAAAGTCTTTTCAGGAAGAGTAAAACTGATTCTTAGTATCTCATTCAATCCCACTTCTGGATTTCTGCAGTAGTAACAAAAAAATTGTTCTGAAATGAAATATTGTAATGAAGACAATTTTGGAAATGTAGTAGCATAATACATGAAGCTTGTGTAATTTCCACTTGTTTTCAGCCACTATTGTGCCCGAACAAATGAAAATTCTGGGGTGACAATGACCCCACAGAATTGGTTTGTGTATGTGGGACAAACATCACATAGTCAAGTACAAAATGACAATCATCCCCTCCTTATTTTCGAAAAATCTAGACCAAAAACTAGTGTCACACTTACAGAAACAAAGGTGTGATTGGCCCATAGCTCGTCATGTGATATCAATTGCGAGGACCATAATTTGCATATTTTCAATCCTTGGGGGTGTTCACAAAGATTCCAAGTCGAACTTGACTCAAAGTTGGACTTAAATATTATGGAGAGTCTATTGTAGCCTTGAAATAAAATATACCGGTATTCAAAAGCAATAATTCAAGTATTTTAGACCTTTTATAAAAGCCCAACTTAAACTAAGTTCAACTTAGGATCTTTGTGAAACAACCCCCTGGTCATTTTTCAATGTTATACTGTCCATATTATTATATGGTCAAACAAATATATTTTGTGTGCAAGCAACTAGTATTCAAGCAATGAGATCGCAAATTCATTTTATATAACATTAAAGTGTAAGCGACCACTCCAGCAAAGCATAAAGAGTAAATGCCAATGCATATTGACCTCTAGCACTGAACTACGTGTTAATAGGCAGAATTGCACTCACGAATAGTCCATACACACATAACACACAAATGCACGCAATAAAGACGATGTGGCTGATCAGCAAGTTTGACAGTAGACTCACGATTTGAATTTTTAAATTATTCTTTTTAACACCAGTAAGTTGAAAAAAATGTATTTTACTGCTATTTAGGCGTCATCAATTGTCACTAAAGTACCAATTTTTAGTGAAATCAGTTGAGTTTCGTACAGTAGTGTTTGAAATGTTGAGAATCAATAGCACAGCTTAATACACAGCCAGGATAGTAATGCAGCTATGTGTGGTAAGTAAGCGACATGACCAAGGCCAAGTCTAACTGAAAGAGACTTATAAAACTTAAGAGAGTACCTGAATCAGGCAAACTAGCAAAATTAACACGACATGCGCCCATTGATTTTGGCGTTTGTTTTACACTTGTGCAGCAGTGAATTCGCGAATAAACTTTTTGCAGTGGTGTATTGATGAGCTATGGGAGGGCATTACAAGACAAGTGTCTTTAAGGAGCCCGAGAAGACAGATGAATTCAGGCGACACACTGCCCGCAATAGGTGGGACCCACGAGTGGACGATCATTGCATTGCCAATGACCTGAAACTAGCTCACACAAAATAATGTACTCAGCTCTCTCTTTAGTACTTACTTTGATCTTGTCCGAGCATATCTTATAACGTTTAAAAAATGTCAATTAAGCTAAGCCTTAATTTAGTTAAAAAAATAGTATGGGTAAAATACGATTCATAAATCTGAACTAATTATACTTACATGGATCCATAAATTGTGGGTCTTCTAAGCTAAGCTAACTTCTCGCTGAGCTGAATTTGGCGACCGCTAGTTCGCGACCACTAAAAGGTCAGTGTACTTTCGTGCACCATATACGTGGTTAAAGCCTAGATAAAGAATAGTAGTCCCATCAGTATACTTTTCTGCAGTTATAAGATACTGTACAAATACTGCTGTGGCTTTCGTCTCCAAACTAGAAGAAAGTTACCCTCCTCCCTACTTTTCGTTGACAATCCTTTTTCTTAGGTATTTACCGGGGTATTTACACCAGGTGATAGGGGAGATAGTGCATGAGAACCATAGACCTCTATATATGTCCAGCTCTGGAACACTCTTCTCAAAATTTGTCAGATTGCTTTAAAGTTTGGGATAATTTCAGAATTTTCAGGAAATGATCACCGCCTTGGTGGTTAGTGGTTGCGGGGTAGCGCCTTGGTGGTTAGCGATCGCAGGATATGGGGAACTTCACCCCCCTACCTTACGCCGACATTTTTGTTTCTTAGATATATACACCAGGAGATAGGGGAGATGGTGCACACGGAACCCTTTATAGGTCAAGCTCTTTAAGTTTGGGATAATATCAGAATTTTCATGAATTGAACACCGCCTTGGTGGTTAGGGGTCGCGGGATAAGGGGAACTTCACCCCCTCCCCACCTTACGCCGACATTTCTGTTTCTTAGTTATTAACACCAGAAGATAGGGGAGATGGTGCACAAGAACCCTATATAGGTCAAGCTCTGGAACACTCTTCTCAAAATTTGTCAGATTGATTTTAAGTTTGGGATAATATCAGAATTTTCATGAAATGATCACCGCCTTGGTGGTTAGCGGTCGCTAACTTCCATGCTAACTTAAGGGGAACTTCATCCCCCTCCCCACCTTACGCCGACATTTCTGATTCTTAGTTATTACCACCAGAAGATAGGGGAGATGGTGCACAAGAACCCTATATAGGTCAAGCTCTGGAACACTCTTCTCAAAATTTGTCAGATTGATTTAAGTTTGGGATAATATCAGAATTTTCATGAAATGATCACCGCCTTGGTGGTTAGCGGTCGCTAACTTCCATGCTAACTTAAGGGGAACTTCACCCCCTTCCCACCTTACGCCGACATTTCTGTTCCTTAGTTATTACCACCAGAAGATAGGGGAGATGGTGCACAAGAACCCTATATAGGTCAAGCTCTGGAACACTCTTCTCAAAATTTGTCAGATGGATTTTAAGATTGGGATAATATCAGAATTTTCATGAATTGAACACCGCCTTGGTGGTTAGGGGTCGCGGGATAAGGGGAACTTCATCCCCCTCCCCACCTTACGCCGAGATTTCTGTTTCTTAGTTATTACCACCAGAAGATAGGGGAGATGGTGCACAAGAACCCTATTTAGGTCAAGCTCTGGAAGACTCTTTTCAAAATTTGTCAGATTGATTTTAAGTTTGGGATAATATCAGAATTTTCATGAAATGATCACCGCCTTGGTGGTTAGCGGTCGCTAACTTCCATGCTAACTTAAGGGGAACTTCACCCCCTTCCCACCTTACGCCGACATTTCTGTTCCTTAGTTATTACCACCAGAAGATAGGGGAGATGGTGCACAAGAACCCTATATAGGTCAAGCTCTGGAACACTCTTCTCAAAATTTGTCAGATGGATTTTAAGATTGGGATAATATCAGAATTTTCATGAATTGAACACCGCCTTGGTGGTTAGGGGTCGCGGGATAAGGGGAACTTCATCCCCCTCCCCACCTTACGCCGACATTTCTGTTTCTTAGTTATTACCACCAGAAGATAGGGGAGATGGTGCACAAGAACCCTATATAGGTCAAGCTCTGGAACACTCCTCTCAAAATTTGTCAGATTAATTTTAAGTTTGGGATAATATCAGAATTTTCATGAAATGATCACCGCCTTGGTGGTTAGCGGTCGCTAACTTCCATGCTAACTTAAGGGGAACTTCACCCCCTTCCCACCTTACGCTGACATTTTTTGTTCCTTAGTTATTAACACCAGAAGATAGGGGAGATGGTGCACAAGAACCCTATATAGGTCAAGCTCTGGAACACTCTTCTCAAAATTTGTCAGATGGATTTTAAGTTTGGGATGATATCAGAATTTTCATGAAATAAACACCGCCTTGGTGGTTAGGGGTCGCGAGATAAAGGGAACTTCATCCCCCTCCCCACCTTACGCCGACATTTCTGTTTCTTAGTTATTACCACCAGAAGATAGGGGAGATGGTGCACAAGAAACCTATATAGGTCAAGCTCTGGAACACTCTTCTCAAAATTTGTCAGATTGATTTTAAGTTTGGGATAATATCAGAATTTTCATGAAATGATCCCCGCCTTGGTGGTTAGCGGTCGCTAACTTCCATGCTAACTTAAGGGGAACTTCACCCCCTTCCCACCATACGCCGACATTTCTGTTTCTTAGTTATTAACACCAGAAGATAGGGGAGATGGTGCACAAGAACCCTATATAGGTCAAGCTCTGGAACACTCTTCTCAAAATTTGTCAGATGGATTTTAAGATTGGGATAATATCAGAATTTTCATGAATTGAACACCGCCTTGGTGGTTAGGGGTCGCGGGATAAGGGGAACTTCATCCCCCTCCCCACCTTACGCCGAGATATCTGTTTCTTAGTTATTACCACCAGAAGATAGGGGAGATGGTGCACAAGAACCCTATATAGGCCAAGCTCTGAAACACTCTTCTCAAAATTTGTCAGATTGATTTTAAGTTTGGGATAATATCAGAATTTTCATGAAATGAACACCGCCTTGGTGGTTAGGGGTCGCGGGATAAGGGGAACTTCATCCCCCTCCCCACCTTACGCCGACATTTCTGTTTCTTAGTTATTAACACCAAAAGATAGGGGAGATGGTGCACAAGAACCCTATATAGGTCAAGCTCTGGAACACTCTTCTCAAAATTTGTCAGATTGATTTTAAGTTTGGGATAATATCAGAATTTTCATGAAATGATCACCGCCTTGGTGGTTAGCGGTCGCTAACTTCCATGCTAACTTAAGGGGAACTTCACCCCCTTCCCACCTTACGCCGACATTTCTGTTCCTTAGTTATTACCACCAGAAGATAGGGGAGATGGTGCACAAGAACCCTATATAGGTCAAGCTCTGGAACACTCTTCTCAAAATTTGTCAGATGGATTTTAAGATTGGGATAATATCAGAATTTTCATGAATTGAACACCGCCTTGGTGGTTAGGGGTCGCGGGATAAGGGGAACTTCATCCCCCTCCCCACCTTACGCCGAGATTTCTGTTTCTTAGTTATTACCACCAGAAGATAGGGGAGATGGTGCACAAGAACCCTATTTAGGTCAAGCTCTGGAAGACTCTTTTCAAAATTTGTCAGATTGATTTTAAGTTTGGGATAATATCAGAATTTTCATGAAATGAACACCGCCTTGGTGGTTAGGGGTCGCGGGATAAGGGGAACTTCATCCCCCTCCCCACCTTACGCCGACATTTCTGTTTCTTAGTTATTACCACCAGAAAATAGGGGAGATGGTGCACAAGAACCCTATATAGGTCAAGCTCTGGAACACTCTTCTCAAAATTTGTCAGATTAATTTTAAGTTTGGGATAATATCAGAATTTTCATGAAATGATCACCGCCTTGGTGGTTAGCGGTCGCTAACTTCCATGCTAACTTAAGGGGAACTTCACCCCCTTCCCACCTTACGCCGACATTTCTGTTCCTTAGTTATTGACACCAGAAGATAGGGGAGATGGTGCACAAGAACCCTATATAGGTCAAGCTCTGGAACACTCTTCTCAAAATTTGTCAGATGGATTTTAAATTTGGGATGATATCAGAATTTTCATGAAATGAACACCGCCTTGGTGGTTAGGGGTCGCGAGATAAAGGGAACTTCATCCCCCTCCCCACCTTACGCCGACATTTCTGTTTCTTAGTTATTACCACCAGAAGATAGGGGAGATGGTGCACAAGAACCCTATATAGGCCAAGCTCTGGAACACTCTTCTCAAAATTTGTCAGATTGATTTTAAGTTTGGGATAATATCAGAATTTTCATGAAATGAACACCGCCTTGGTGGTTAGGGGTCGCGAGATAAGGGGAACTTCACCCCCCTCCCCACCTTACGCCGACATTTCTGTTTCTTAGTTATTACCACCAGAAGATAGGGGAGATGGTGCACAAGAACCCTATATAGGCCAAGCTCTGGAACACTCTTCTCAAAATTTGTCAGATTGATTTTAAGTTTGGGATAATATCAGAATTTTCATGAAATGAACACCGCCTTGGTGGTTAGGGGTCGCGAGATAAAGGGAACTTCATCCCCCTCCCCACCTTACGCCGACATTTCTGTTTCATAGTTATTACCACCAGAAGATCGGGGAGATGGTGCACAAGAACCCTATATAGGTCAAGCTCTGGAACACTCTTCTCAAAATTTGTCAGATTGATTTTAAGTTTGGGATAATATCAGAATTTTCATGAAATGATCACCGCCTTGGTGGTTAGAGGTCGCGGGATAGGGGGAACTTCACCCCCCCTCCCTACCTTACGCCGACACTTTAAATCCCGCTGGTTCCAAGATTTTTTCTGACTTGTTTTTCAATTACAGATCGATCAATCGATCTTATTTACTGGGTGTAAGCCACAAACATTTTTAAACTATTAATATATATATTGTCTTACTGTCATGTCGTATATCTTTTTCAAATTGTTCCTTTTTATTTGAATAGAAAAAAGAGGAAGAAAGGAAAAAATATTATAGCAAGTATTACCTGTACTATATTATGCTTTATGATTATCCAACCTCTCCTACGAGATGAGCCCGACAATAAGACACTAATTCATACTCGGTTAGAGACAGTCAGCATGGGATGACAATATATATATTATGCTTTTTACAATACTAAATTTCATAAAGATTAATATGGTTAACTAAAACAACAACAACAAACAATATATTCCTGTTCTCAATGTGTATGATGAATTGACAGGTGGAATGTTTATTATTATGTGTACGTTCTGTAATTATCTATCTTGTTTCATGACAACTTACATCAGCCTTTATTCTCGTTCTATTTGTTCCCTTTATTGTATTTTCTTTTTTTATTATGGTTTGGTTATTTAAAGTAATTGACTATTTATATTCCGTGTGTGAACCTTTAAGGATGTATATTTCGACTCGAATAACTATTACATTTTGTTTGTGTGTTTGCTTTGAATTTACCATTTCTCGAATTAATTAATGTTTATTTTTTATTGAACCTGCATTCATATTTGTGTGTTTACATTCCGTATTTTCCTGTGTTTGTTCTGTATTTATCATTATATCCGGCCCCCTTGTTGCCACGAGGGCTAATGTTGCACTAAAAAGACCTTATCAGACCTCCTTACCCATCACCCTCACCCTCACCCCAACAATAAAAGACAATACATGTTTGATTCATATTCGGATTGCATTACCTCTTTGTACGCTACATGTCGCGAAAACCTTCAAGGTCTCAAACAAATCACAATTCTAAGGTGCCCCCCCCCCCCACACGTCTCACCCATCTCCGGACAGTAAGTAGGCTCGTGGTCCGGCCCAACACCGCTATATAATCTATAAGTCCGTAAGTCCTTCTAAAAGCTACTTTCTACAAAAACATAATTGTTAAATGACATTTTTCTGAAATAGCAAACTCAGTCCTTAAATAACTATGAAAATGGGCCTGCTTGGTCTATTTTATGTCGCATTGGCATAGCCTGGATAAAGACCAGTCGGGGTCAGGGTGGTGGGGCAAAATTTCCCACAAGGAAGTCAAATTACGATACGATTATATGTGTTCATGTTTTTCTTTTTTCGTCACTATAAGGGGCGGGAGATGTCTATAAATAATTATCAGAGATAATAGGTGAAATATACCTACTTAAAAACAAGACAAATATTCAGGGCCATGTGTCGCCTTGGGGGTGTCCTCCGTCCAATATTTCCCTTTGTTATGAGCATTTTAGATATTGCTTAGGCCTATTTCGTTTTATGAATAACGACCCTCATCCCCTATTATGAATAGCGACCCTATATTCCTATTATGAATAACGACCCTCATCCCGTATTATGAATAGCGACACTCATTTCGTATTATGAATAGTGAACCTCTACTCCTATTATGACTAGCGACCCTCATTTCATATTATGAATAGCGACCCTCATTTCGTATTATGAATAGCGAACCTCTTCTCGAATTATGAATATCGACCCTCTACTCCTATTATGAATAGCGACCCTTAAGAATAATGAACCTTATGAATAGAGACCCTCATTACGCATTATGAATAGTGACCCTCATTTCGTATTATGAATAGCGACCCTCTTCTCCTATTATGAATAGCGACCCTTATGAATAACGACCCCGATTTTGCATCATGAATAGCGACCCTCTTCTCGTATTATGAATAGCGACCCTCTTATCTGATTATGAATAGCGGTCCTTATAAATAGCGGTCCTTATGAATAGCTACAATGAACCGTTCATAGTGCATGGTATAGTTCAGAACTTTCACCCTACCCCCCACCCCCACCCCCCCCCCCCCCCCCATCAAAAGTAATTTTTGGGATGGGGGCAGTATGTTGTTAAGGACACGATGTTTCAGAAATGCTGTAGGCTATCTGTCAAGTAAAAAAGAGTTCTGGATCGAGGTGATGGTCATGAATTTCAGTCTGAATACTGAAGACAATGGATGGAGGTGTTCAGATTATGCACCCTTTCCCCCTGCTGTGACCCTCCCCCCCCCCCTCTCCTAGAACAAAATTAGAGCAAGTAGTGTGAAGCTATATTAATAAAGCAAGTTGCAAACGAAAAAGAGAACAAACAATCTTCACACCGCATTTGTAATCTGGATGTGGATCTGGATCCAGGTGAAAGTCATGATTTTTAGTCTGAATATTGAAGATAATTGGTGGGGTAGGGTTCAAAAATTGCACCCTTCCCCCCTTTTTTACCCTCCCCCCTCTCCTTGAACAAACTTAGAGCAATTAGTGCGAAGCTATATTAATAAAGTAAGTTGTAAACAAAAAAAAAGATTTCAAATAATCTTCACACAGCATTTGTAATCTCTTTGTAGACTATAGTGAAGATAATCTGTAAGTGGTTTATACTTATTGCCATCCCTCCCCCCCCCCCTCCATCATTTTCATCTCAAAACTTTGGCATAATCCAATAGCTATTAAGCTATTAGTATTAAAAAAATATAAAAAAGTGATACTGGACGGTTTGGTTCAAAACTTGTACGCCTGTTATATTTGTTTTGCTATATTGAAAGATATTGATGAAAGTCATTAGAACCTGCAATTCAAATGCCACTATCGATTCTGTGACATGCCAATCCCCCCCCCCCCCATGATCCCTTCCGATACGTTTACACACTCTCAAAATTAATGAGAGATACTGATGCAAAGCATCATTTATTTCAAAAGTTCACTTAATTTCAAAAATAGATCATGAAGAATCAAAGGATACAGGGACAAATTTGACACTGCCCGCTCTTCCCCTTGAAATTTCGAAATAAATCCAGATAAATAAGTCATAAATCAATATCTAATCTACAGTTTTGTGACAGAAACTGATTATCAATACAGAATAAATGAGACTTATATTAAAATAATAGACATGATTTACACTGTGAAACATTTAAATGTACACACTTGGTAATTGGGTCATAACTTGCACCTCCCCCCTTCTGTGTGGCACGCCCATCCACC
>JAVYIG010010553.1:0-68180 GCA_035222895.1 Strongylocentrotus droebachiensis | reverse complement strand
TCATATAGGTCTAGCTATTTGATCCTATACCTCTATTTGAATTTATATGTAGTTTTACGAATATAGTTTTGATAAATATGATTTTAATAAATAGAACTCTGATAAAATGCAGTTTTTAAGAATTTTATTTTGAGAAAAGAAATGTAATTTTTAGAGATTATAATTTAGTTAAATGCAATTTTGATCCGATAAATTATTATAAAAGATATTCTCATTGCCAATCTATACAACTCAGAAGAACAATGTATATTATCTGACTTTTTAAATTTAAATTTGATAAATGCAAGTTGATCAATGCAATAATTATTAATGTTATTTCAATAGATGTAATTTAATAAATGTAATTTAATGTTTTCAAGCCGGGTTTTACATCAGGTATTCATTAAGATCATACATAACAATATTTAATAATTGTATTTTATCGATTTATTTTGTATATATACTTCATGTAAATGTTACAGTTTAATCATTTAGTTTCAATTTTTTAATGATCAATAATAATTTTTCTCTTAATACATTATCAACATTTCCTGCACCGACTCTCAAACTGTATATCTGATCTTATACCCTTTGATTTTCTATTTATCTCATAGCCAAGTATGCAAACCGAACTCAATATTATTATTATTATTGTTTTCATTATTTATGATTTATTTACTATGTACTGTTTATATCTGGATTAATTTTAAAGTGTTAAGCATATAATTATATTTTTATGTCTATGAAATTTTTACCTTGTAAATTCACTTGTATCAGCCTCCAGCTGTATTGTCGAATATTGAATAAAACCTTATCAAATCAAATCAAATCAAATTTCAATAGCCTAAAATATATTTCTCGGATGGTATTTTATTTTTAGAGGACCCATAATAAGAATACTCTCCATAATATATTTTTAGTAGCCTTAAGGGCGAAGACACTTGGGAGAAAAACAGAAATGTGTGAATTATTGGTACACGGCTAAACGGAAGAGTTAATTTTGTTGTTGTTGATTGATTCGGATTTATTCCATTTCATATATCAATTGTTAGCACAATACAGAACATAATTGGCAAAGTAAGTTCAAAATTATGAAATGAAACAGGAACCTACTAGAAAGTCAAGCTTGTTTTTGTAGGTTCCCACCATAAATATAATATGAACATCATTTTCATAAATCATTTTAAAGTGTCTTAATGATCATAGTAAAATAGAAATAATATATAACATATTTTCATAAACCCTTTTAAAGTGTCTAAATAATCGGAATAAAAAAAAGAACGGAATTACAAAGCGGGACACCAAGGACAGAAAACTGACATAATAAGATAATACAAGACATGAAAAAAGAATTCATAATAAATACAAGATAAACAAGACATGACAGGACAAGACAAAACAAGACAGAAAGGACAAAACAAGACAAAAACAAAGCTGCACAATACAGAAATTAGAAGAAGAAGAAGAAGAAGAGAGAGAGAGAGAGAGAGAGTGTGAAACAGGGGAGATGTGAGAGGTCTATATCCTAGAAGTTTAAAGATAAACTTGAGTTCTGGTAAAAAAAAAGAAAATGAATTCTCACAGAATCTAACGAAACTTACACTGAATGTTCAAGATTACAAATAAATGTCATGTGCCAAACAATTTTGGAAGAAAACGTATACTGGCTGAGTAATGAGCATAGAAAGATAAGGAAATCAGGGTAGTACTAGCCCCGACACCATGTGTGTTGTCCCATATACATCTTTCTGTGTAAGTGATTGTTACTTTACCAAGACTCTGCCAAATTTATGATGATTTTGATGACTCCAGAACCTTGCATTACACACCATTACTTACATGCTATATGATCAACTTTTCTGATCCATTCCACACCTTTTCTTTCACAATGCAATCGCATTACCAGAACTCAATTTATCTTTAAACCTGTAGGAGACATGTATTTTTTTTATTAAATTCTTTTTGAACCCTCTAATAAAACTATAATATGTGGGTTTATCACTAACTGGATCTGAAAGAGAGTTCCAACGTTTTGAGCCTGAAAATACAAATGATTTATTTGAGAGCAATTAAGTTCTTGTTTTCGGTAGATGAAAAAGCCCGGCAGACCGAGTAGGATAATGATGGATATTGACATTCTTTGTAAACATTGAATTAAAACCTTTGGCAGATCATTTCCATTTAGATTATACATAAACATTCCCAGATTATAACTGTATAAATCTGTACTATGTGTATGAAAAAAGTGCATCCGTGTGAGCTCGAAAATCAGAACGACATATAACACGCAGCGATTTTATACACGCAGTAATACAATTCTATTTAAATTATAGTCAGTACAATTGCCCCACGCTATAATTCCGTAGTTTAAGTGTGGAGGGATTAACGTTGAATACAGGTTTCATAATATACGAGTTGGAAAGTAAAATTTGACCTTGTTTATAATGCCAATATTTCTTGAAATAACTTTACAAATATTATCTACGTGTTCCTTCCAAGGAACCTTTTCATCTATAGTTATTCCCATAAATTTAGTATTTAAAACTCTTTGAATAATATTACAATAAAAAAAAAAACATTGCCTGGGAGTTCATTTATTATATTACTGAAGAGCATGTAGTTCGTCTTTTGTAGATTGAGAGGGGGATAATTTATTGGCCATGATCCATTCTGAAACACGTTTTAATTCCTGATTGATGGTGGGTCCTTATGGGAAAAGAAAAGATTTGAGTCGTCTGCAAAAAGATTAAAAAGTAAAACCTCCGAAGACTTACAGAAATCGTTGATATAAATAAGAAAAAGAAGCAGGCCCATAATAGAAGCTTGTGGGACACCAAAACTTACATCTTTCGTATTAGAGAGGGCATTGGCAATATAAACACACTGCTGCCTTTAGGGAAGCTATTGATGGAGACAAGTATTGTCTGGGGATATTCTTAGATATCTAAGGCGTTTAATACCATTGACCATGGTATCCTCCTCAAGAAAATAGAGCATTATGGAATACGCGGTGTAGGATTGTCTTGGTTCCAAAGCTATTTGTTTGACAGGACTCAATTATTTGTTGTGGATGGTATTAATTCCCAACTTGCTTCTATTAAATATGGTGTACCTCAGGGTTCTGTTCTTGGTCCCCTGTTGTTTTTAATCTATATAAATGATATAATACATTCATCAACATTATTCTCATACTCACTGTTTGCTGATGATACCAGCTTGCTGCTGGTCGATAAGAAGGCTGAAGATTTATTACTAATTGCAAATCAAGAGATTCAGAAACTGTTTGCATGGTATTCTTGTAATAGGTTGTTGTTGAATGTTCAAAAGACCAAATGTGTTATTTTTCGCTCAAAGGGTAAAAACCTTGGTATTACTTTTCTTAATGTTGGAGGCCATGATGTTGCGCTTAGCGAAAATGTTCAGTTCTTAGGGTTAACTAAGGATGAGCATTTATCTTGGAAGAATCATTTAAATGCTGTATGCACTAAGTTGTCGCGAAGTGTAGGTGTCATTTTTAAATTTAAAATTTATTTTGCCTAAAAGAGTGCTGATAACATTATATAAAATAGTATTATTCTTCCTTATTTGACATATTGTTGCTTGGGGAAACACTTTTAAGTCAAATTCTTGATAAGTTGAGAGTATTGCAGAAGAAGGCAATAAGGCTTATTATTAATTCTAATTATAGACATCCAAGTTCTCCATTGTTCCTTCGACTAAGAATGTTACCACTTAGTGGACTTGTGTCGTTCAATTGCGTATTGTTTATGTTTAAACTTCAGTCTATGCCTCAATGTACGTTAAAAGATTTATTCCGTCAAAACTCACAAGTTCATAATTATAATACACGTCAAAGGGGTCTTATTCATCAGACTTTTGCAAGAAAAAATATCACTCTGGCCTCTTTCATATCTCTTGCATCAAAGAATGGAACAGTTTGCCTGATGATATAAAAAAAAGAACAAATCTTTCTAGGTTTAGAAGGTTATCTAAAACGTACCTACTTGAAGACTGACATAATTCTACTTTGTATCTTAAAGGGATCGTTTAACAATGTTAAATCTGAGATACACGGCCCTACGTGTTATCAGTGTCTGTGATATGGTGTAATATTGAAGCCCTAAAAAAATTGCGCTTCAAAATTATCAAGAAGTGCCTCAAAAAAGTAAAATCTTTGAGTGACCGGTTTTACCATACTCGTTTTCCCCAATAGACTGTAGTGTTATGAAAACCGTCAGGCGAACGGTTTTCAAAATTTGTAATTCCAATCATAAATATCTTGATAATCAGAAAGGTTTATAATTATCATTGCATCATGAGCTAAATCCAGAATATTATTTCAGAATCTGAGACAAAGTTACCGGATCCCTTTAATAATTTCGCATTCTCAAATGCTTATGTACCACTAAGGACCTACTCATCTGTGTGTTTGCTCTATGT
Source organism: Strongylocentrotus droebachiensis (assembly GCA_035222895.1). Classification (NCBI taxonomy): domain Eukaryota; kingdom Metazoa; phylum Echinodermata; class Echinoidea; order Camarodonta; family Strongylocentrotidae; genus Strongylocentrotus; species Strongylocentrotus droebachiensis. The sequence continues at coordinate 63,761 of JAVYIG010010553.1, read as the reverse complement.
GTGTGCGTGTGTACGTGGGTGTGTGTGTGTGTGCGTGCGCGCGCTTGTGTATGAATATTTTTTGTGCTCTATATTCTGTAGCTTAGTTTTTTCCATCCCTTGTAGATACATTACATTCTTTTTATTCACCTTGCCATATCGTTATGTATGTATTTTGTTGACTATAGGGCCCCGCTCACAAGCTTAGCTTCTACAGGGGTCCTAAAACCATTCATTTAATGATGTAATCAAGTTAATATTTGTTGATTAATGTACTATTATTACCAGTCTCTTTTTTATGTAAAAGATTATATCATTTTTTGTGTGGTTTAGAATAAATTAATTTTAACTTGAACTTGAAGGTAGTTTCTGAACCACTCCAAGGCTATTCCTCTGATTCCATAATAACTGAGTTTGTACAAAAGTATTTCATGATTAATTGTATCGAAAGCCTTGGAGAAGTCCAGGAACACCCCCAACAGTATGTTCATATATATCAATTCCACTAGCAATCTTATTAATCATGGTCAACAACGCCTGAGTAGCAGGCGCGTACGCAGGGGCGGGGGGGGGGGGGGGGGGGGGGGGTTAACCCCCCCCCCCCTTTGAGTTTTTTCTATTTGTATGTTTTTTCGGGAAACCCCCCCTTTTGAGTATTGATTTTTTTTATTTTTTTTTAATTAAACAATTTTTTTTTAATAATTTCAAAATGTTAAACCCCCCCCCCTTGAAAAAAATCCTGCGTACGCCACTGCTGAGTAGTGCTGTGTTTTGCTCGAAACCCAAACTGCAACTGGTATAATAATTCGTGTGTTTCCAGGAAGTTAGATATACGTGTAAAAAACTATGGGGGTGGAGGGGGGGGGGAACTAATTTCAGACTAGGATTAAGAGTCGAGAACGGTACAACGAATCGTCTTAATCTTTCTGTAATAATTAATGAAACGCAACAATTATTTCAGACAAGGATTAAGAGTAATAATTTAATGTAACTTGAAAGCTTCCGCGTTTCGCGCGGGATGGGCGAAAATGAATTCAGACAAGGATTGATAGTAATAATTTATTGAAACGTCAAAGCTTCCGCGCTTTGCGCGAAAGGGGGGGGGGAACGGAATTCAGACAATGATTAAGAGTCGAGAACGGTTCAACGGTACAATGAATCGTCTTCTTCCTCTATACATTTAATGAAACGTGAAAGCTTTCGCGCTTCGCGCAGGGTGGGCGAAAGTGAATTCATACAAGGTTAAAATCCTCTTGTACCATGTTTGGGCTGAAGTAATGAATGTGGGTCAAAAGCCATTATGTGTGTGTTATCATTGAATATTAGGCAGTTGGAAACAGAAAGGTGTTAATATCAACTTAAACTCAAGGAAATCTCTTTGTCATGATGATTAGAATCTTGACTTCATTCGCTTCCCTTGTTTTCCCTTGTTTAAGGTAACCTTGTCATTGAGTGAAACAGAATGGATAACGTTTATTTGAGATGTTAGCTTTTTTAAACATGAAAGTCTGCTGTCAATTTCTTTTACAGTGTATCATCATAATTATGTGCTTTTTCTTGCATTTAGGTTTAGTAAGTTTAGTTTAGTTAGTACGCTATACGTAATAAACACCTTCTGCTCCTTCCGCGTGTGAAATGGTGCAGTGAACAAGTAAGCAGAGAGAACTTAGATATCATGAGACAAGTAGTTAGTAGGCTGTTTGAAATATTTAAATGTTAAACTGCGGATTGAAAAAAAGGTACTGCTAAAACCTAGATACATTACATCATTTTAAGCATTGAAGCACTGTAGCACGAGGCATAATTTACCTCCAAAATGATTTCAAACCAAAGAAGCACATGCATATGACCTGACCCACATTGGTTCCTTAACCCAAACTTGGAACAAGGCGATTTTGACAACACTTTCTAAAGACCCTGATGCTCATTCACACGTGGCAGAAATATTATGATTATGGTATCATTGGACAGAAAATACGTTACTTTTTTATCATGAAATCTATTTCAAAGTCAAATTGGATATGAATTTTTAATTAGGAGCTATCAAAGTTTGATTACACCTTGTTGTTGATACGCACTGTATACCAGCCCTTTTTTTGCATTGACCTTGCAACCCATAATTATAGCTTAAAAACGGAAATAACACAAATGTCATCTAGCAATTATTTGGCACGCCGTAGGAAAGGTCATCAAAAAAACTGGTTTAGAGGCAAGGTGATTTAGGATTTGTAGTCCCTCCCACTTCCTACAGTCTGTAGTCCAAAACTGGCCTATTTAATTTGATCTCCACCACACCAGCAATGCGACCTGCCCCACCGAAGATGGCGTGATCATTGAGTTAGGACGCCATATTTATGAGTTCGTTGATAACACCATCTTTGGCGGGGTTTGGGGTTAACCCCCCCCCCCCCCCTTGAGTTTTTTTTATGTGTATGTTTTTTAGGAAACCCCCCCTTTTTTAGTATTGATTTTATTTTATTTTATTTATTTATTTATTTTAATATGTTAACCCCCCCCCCCTTGAAAAAATTCTGCGTACGCTACTGCTGAGTAGTGCTGTGTTTTGCTCGAAACCAAAACTGCAACTGGTATAATAATTCGTGTGTTTCCAGGAAGTTAGATGTACGTGTAAAAATCATGGGGGGTGGGGGGGGGGGGAACTAAGTTCAGACTAGGATTAAGAGTCGAGAACGGTACAAAGAATCGTCTTAATCTTTCTCTAAGAATTAATGAAACGCGAAAATGATTTCAGACAAGGATTAATAGTAATAATTTATAGAAACGTCAACGCGTCCAGGCTTTGCGCGAAAGGGGGGGGGGGGGGAGAACGGAATTCAGACAAGGATTAAGTGTCGAGAACGGTTCAACGGTACAATGAATCGTCTTCTTTCTCTATAAATTTATTGAAACGTGAAAGCTTCCGCGCTTTGCGCAGGGTGGGCGAAAGTGAATTCAGACAAGGGTTAAGAGTAATAATTTATTGAAACGTCAAAGCTTCCACATTTCGCGCGGGCGGGGGAGGGGGACTGAATTCAGACAAGGATTAAGAGTCGAGACCGGTACAATGAATCGTCTTCTTTCTCTAATAATTAAATGAAACGTCATAGTTTCCGCGATTCGCGCAGGAGGGGCGAAACAAGAATTAAGAATCAAGAACGGTACAACGGATCGTCTTCTTTCTCTAATAGTTTAATGCAGTGTCAAGGCTTCCGCGCTTCGCGCGGGAGGGGGGTAAACTGAATTCAGACAAGAACATGATACAGCGAATCGTCTTCTTTCTCTAATAATCTAATGAAACGTGAAAGCTTCAGCGCTTCGCGCGGGAATTCAGACAAGAACATGATACAGCGAATCGTCTTCTTTCTCTAATAATCTAATGAAACGTGAAAGCTTCCGCGCTTTGCGCAGGGGTGGGCGAAAGTGAATTCAGACAAGGGTTAAGAGTAATAATTTATTGAAACGTCAAAGCTTCCACATTTCGCGCGGGCGGGGGAGGGGGACTGAATTCAGACAAGGATTAAGAGTCGAGACCGGTACAATGAATCGTCTTCTTTCTCTAATTTAAATGAAACGTCATAGTTTCCGCGATTCGCGCAGGAGGGGCGAAACAAGAATTAAGAATCAAGAACGGTACAACGGATCGTCTTCTTTCTCTAATAGTTTAATGCAGTGTCAAGGCTTCCGCGCTTCGCGCGGGAGGGGGTAAACTGAATTCAGACAAGAACATGATACAGCGAATCGTCTTCTTTCTCTAATAATGTATTGAAACGTCAAAGCTTCCGCGCTTAGCGCGGGAGGGGGGGGGGGGGGGGGAAACTGAATTCAGACAAGGATTAAGAGTCGGGACCGGTACAATGAATCGTCTTCTTTCTCTAATAATTAAATGAAACGTCATAGCTTTCGCGCTTTGCGCCGGAGGGGGCGAAACAAGCTTTAAGAGTCGAGAACAGGACAACGGATCGTCTTCTTTCTCTAATAATTTAATGAAATGTCAAAGCTTCCGCGCTTTGCGCGGGAGGGGAAAAACTGAAAAATAACTTAGTTCCTGGCCCCGGGTTTATAGGGTTAAATTTGTAGACATTTGGACTTTGGCATTTTTATATTTGTCGGTAATAATATTGGTGGCTCGTTTTGTCGGTAATCGGCGGCCCTCTTCAGCTCCCCCCCCCCCCTCCCCCACTGAAAAATATCTAGCGACGCCCCTGATAACGACACAGTTTATACACTCGAGATAATTTTTGCAAGTACTACTGGTGAAGTACCGGACTACCGTCTTTGTGCATTGTGCGGCATCAAAGCATAATTTATACAACGTCTCACGACGTGACAGATCACTTTTCTCTGGCTTCTAACCAATCAGAAGGCCTCTTTTTTTCCCATGAAGTGCCGGTGGACATTAATGCGCCAAATGTGGTTCTCAAATTGCAAAAGATTTCTACTCTTGGAAGGGGTAGGAGAAAGCAATTTTACGTCATATTACTCCAGGAAGTGCCTGAAAATGCGTCTAATTTGGTTCTAAAATGGCAAATGCTTCTTACTCTGGGAGGGGGCCAGAAACCCCCTCCCATACCCACCCCCTGCTTGGTCGCTCCGCTCCCTCGCCGTTAAAGCCTCGTTCTGTCGCTTCATCGTTTTACATATATTTCACCCCATGCCATTATGTGCCCCCCCCCCCCCAGTAAGAAAATCCTGGATCCGCCACTGATGCCCATACCCCTTGAGCTTCGGGGGCTTCGCCCCTTGAACCCCGCCGGGGCTTTGCCTCTAGACCCCACTTTGAGAAACGTTCAGCGGGGCCTGCATGTTAGAGTGGGGGTGATTCGGATTTTTTTTTGTCAGCCCCCCCCCCCCCCCCCCCCCAAACGATTTTGCTCATTACGCCACTGACCCTATCTATTATGATACCGTTTTCACAATTGTGCTGCCAAGGACAACTAAACAGCAGGCTTTTCAAAAAGTATTGTCAAAATCCTCTTGTACCATGTTTGGGCTGAAGTTATAAATGTGGGTCAAAAGCCAGTATGTGTGTGTTAACATTGAATATTAGGCAGTTGGAAAAAGAAAGGTGTTAATATCAACTTAAACTCAAGGCAATCTCTTTGTTATGATGATTAGAATCTTGACTTCATTCGCTTCCCTTGTTTAAGATAACCTTGTCATTGAGTGAAACAGAATGGATAAAGTTTATTTGAGATGTTAGCTTTTTTAAACATGAAAGTCTGCTGTCAATTTCTTTTACAGTGTATCATCATAATTATGTGCTTTTTCTTGCATTTAGGTTTAGTAAGCTTTTAGTTTTCATACGCTATACGAAATAAACACCTTATGCTCCTTCCGCGTGTGAAATGGTGCAGTGAACAAGTAATCAGAGAGAACTTAGATATCATGAGACAAGTAGTTAGTAGGCTGTTTGAAATAATGAAATGTTAAACTGCGGATTGAAAAAAGGTACTGCTAAAACCTAGATACATTACATCATTTTAAGCATTGAAGCACTGAAGCACGAGGCTTAATTTACCTTTCAAAATGATTTAAAACCAAAGAAGCACATGCATATGACCTGACCCACATTGGTTCCTTAACCCAAACTTGGAACAAGGCGATTTTGACAACACTTTCTAAAGACCCTGATGCTCATTCACACGTGGCAGAAATATTATGATTATGGTATCATTGGACAGAAAATACGTAACTTTTTATCATGAAATCAATTTCAAAGTCAAATTGGATATGAATTTTTAATTAGGAGCTATCAAAGTTTGATACACCTTGTTGTTGATACGCACTGTATACCAGCCCTTTTTATGCATTGACCTTGCAACCCATAATTATAGCTTAAAAACGGAAATAACAAAAATGTCATCTGGCAATTATTTGGCACGTAGGAAAGGTCATCAAAAAAACTGGTTCAGGGCCAAGGTGATTTAGGATTTGTAGTCCCTCCCACTTCCCACAGTCTGTAGTCCAGAATCTGGCCTATTTAATTTGATCTCCACCACACCAGCAATGCGACCTGCCCCACCGAAGATGGCGTGATCATTGTGTTAGGACGCCATATTTATGAGTTCGTTGATAATACCATCTTCGGCGGCTTGAATCAAGTGTGTGTGGAATATAAAGACACGGCCAGATTCTGGACTATGCAGACTGCAAAAGAGGGGAATGAGAAAGAGAGAGAGAGAGAGAGAGAGGGAGAGAGATAGAGAGAGAGAGATAGAGATAAAAGTTGCAACCTATGAGGTTTAAGGATTTATAGGTCACTTGATATTATTATTGATTCCTGACCTATTCCAGATCTACAGTTGAAATGAAATTTCCGGTTTATCGGCCACTGCAATTGGTCAATGCTCAGGACATGTTATGGTGTATCGATGTTCCTGATTGGTCCATACAGAAGAAGTATAGGCGTGAATATGATGTCACAATGAAATAAATAGAGGATTCCATTCCTTCCAAACATCACTTTTCGTGCATCCTCGCCACGCTGAAAGGCTTCACGCAACACCATTCCACGGCGGTATTTCTTCAACGGCTTCATCCACAGGAGAGCTATCCACATTTTCAGGTTTTAATACTTATTAATATTTATTAAATAGTTCACTTCATGGGCCACTTGTTATCGGAAGTCCTGTTAAATCAATATCTTTATTTAAAATCGAGTGACTTTTGACTATAACTGACTATAACTGGAAACATTGTAAGCTGGAGTTTTGGGCAGAAAACCTCTTAATTGAATCGATCGTAAGACGAAAATCTATTTCAGCAGAATTCATTCATAGGTTGAAAAACATAAAGATATATATTTAATGTAGGCCTATTAACATGTTGAGAGATCTAACTTTAATCTTACTATAATTTGGGGCCTGTAACCCACAAGCATATAGTTTTCACCGTAGGCTCCATTCTCCATTCTTTATTTTTTAATTTGGTCTTTTCAATTAATACTGCATGCAAACGGATTCATAGGAAGTACCCACTATCTGTCGTAGACTCTGACAATAGTTTTCGAGTTTGTTTGTACCATTTATTTTGTGATAACATTGTAAAATGTGAAAATCTGTTATCTGAAGCAATCTCTACAACTTCATTCTACAGTCTAAAAATTCCGTAATGGGTGATTTATAGTTTAGTGTCATTTGCATACATGTCAATTAAGTGAGGTGATCGTTACTTTTATTCTTAATTCTTTTTGCTTTTTGTTTTAATTCTTGTTTATTTGTTACCAGCAGTATCCGCATAGGAGCCGGAGAAAAGATGATAGGCTCAAGCAAGGCTGTTTCTGTCTTCTTCATGCTGATGCTGATGATGCATGGTGTGTACCGTTCCTCTGCCAGTGGCGATAGATTCATCGGCATCGGCTATAACATCCTGGAAGGTAACCCAGAGGGAGAAGATAGCAATGGAGGTCTAGATCCCGGACTTCTAACTACTCACCATGTCATAGATCTGACTTATGATCCAGGCAATCCTAAGGCAAACGAAGTGCACTACACTGAGCGGAGCGGCAATCAAGAAACATCATGGAAAACAACATATTATGGTACTTCAAGTTATGCAAAAAAACTGGACCATTATGTTGAAGTAACTGGTGAGTATATTCTTAAAATGAAATTACATTAACGACGAACTCGATAATAAGTGATTACTGAATTGGTAATAATTGTTCCGGTATAATTCTTCACTAGCCGAAAACCAGGACCCAACACTATATCTACCCAAAGTACGTACCCTAACCCTAACCCCAACCCTAACCCTGCGCATAAGCTAAAATCTAATTGTAACCGTCATCCTACCTAACCTAACACTTCGTTTCAACCCTTACCCTAATCCTATCATGCCTATACTTATGACGAAATAAAGCCCGGCGCAATTGTCGCCTGAGAAAATGCCAGATCAAGCCTTAACACATTGAACTTTCAGAAACAGATCATCAATCCAAACATAGGCGAGTCTGAGTTTGAAAAGCGTTTTGGGGAAAAATTATCGCTCCGTCATCTAGCAAAATCTGGATAATATCTATCATATTACATGGGAAAACATACCAGCATATTATATTTTAACAGTTTCAATTGGTTTGTGAAATATTGGAGGTTGAGCATAAGTCTGTCTTCGATTAAATTTCACAGACTGTATTGATCCCTTAAGCACAATTTTTGTAACGAATTAAGTGCATGTTTTAAAACATAGATTGGTTGGTATCGTTGTAAAACGGGGTGTTTATAAACAAAATTAGGAAAGTAACTTTCATTCATGATTTTCTCCAAGAATGATGCAGGCCCTTTTCTTTTCTTGTAAACATCACTAAAGAAGGAAAAAGACGAAGGGTCTGCATCGTTACCGGAAAAAACTATCCAGAATGATTTGGCTAACTTATAATGCACCTTTATTCAGCCGTTTAGGTTGATCGTTTTCAAGATTTTACCTATTTTCTTTCTAGGTGAAATGAACACTGAACTATCTAGCTCAAGATTTGGTGCAAGTACTGGTAAGTCGTCGGTTTGCAAATCAATTTTACTAGATTGACATATACATGTAGAGGTGTCGTGGTCTGGTGGATATATCACCGGACTGTGGATCACATGGTTTACGGTTCGAGTGCCACTCTCTATGTACCCAGTAAGATGCACACATGTGTTAGATTGCCTGGTGCTTTGCGCCTGTCCGAAATGTATGCACTTTCAGTAATTGGATCCAATGACTGGGGGAATAATATTCACAATGTGGACCCAATATTAGCACGTTGGGTAAAAAAGTGAAATGATTTTTATTAACTTTGGTATCTGCGATTTGCGCTTTAGCCTGACTATCAAAGATCTTTTCAGTCTTCCGTTATAAAAATGTGCTTATAATCTCATCAGGAAATTTTCCCCTCTTTATTTGATCTAATTTTTCGCACTGCGACCTCACATATCTTTAAAATTTTCATCGCTCGCTGGCAAATGAATATTCACACCATCACACCCAACTGCAAAGTATGATGCTTAACAGTTAATTCTTTAAGATCTAAAAGTGGGCCATTTTGGGGAATTTTCCAAAACTAAATCAAACCCCATGATTAGGTATTTTTTGTTGCAAAAAAGGCGACCCATTAGAGTACCCCCGTCACCCTAGGAGTTACGCTGATCTGAGAAGATGTGCTGTCATTGGCAGGGAGGAGGGTGTATTGCTAAGTATCACCGTTGTATTTTTTTAATTTTTAAAGCGATCACTGGAGGGAAGTTTGAGAAAGAGGAGGCGTCCCAATCCATAGAAAGGAATTTCGAATAGGCTTACCTCATATCCTGAAAAATCTACATAGATAAAGACCAGTTATGGTCATGCGATTGCATTGTGAAAGAAACGTTGTGGAATCGATCAGAAAAGGTTGATCATCTAGCATATAAGTATTGTGTGTACTGCAAGGTTCTGGAATCATCAAAATGATAAGATTTTTGTTATGCCCAGTCTTGGTAAAGTTACAAGCACAGTACACAGGAATATGTACATGGGACTACACACACGTGCGCGACACGTGCGTTATATCTATCAAGTCCAAATAGATATAATAATTTACCATATATATCAATTAGTAGGTGGTTTCTCGGCAAAATTTGTATGATCACGTATTAGTCAAAACATATTCTTTCACATGATTAGTAATAAGAGCTTCCATTTAATTTTTTGAGAGGGGGGCGTTTCCAAAACTGGTCTTTACCCTTATCTTTTTTTCGATTTATCTATCTTTAGACTGTCACATATTGATGTTTACATCTAAGAGAAATCAACAAAGCGCCTAATTCAACCACTACACCTTTTATTCTTGAGTTACGAAAAAGAAAAGACAATCGAATTTACAAGGGGTATGAATAAGTCAATTGTTAACTGTATTATACATATATTTGTATGTGTGTGTGCGTGCGTGCGTGTGCGCGAGTGTGTGTGTGTGCGTGTGTGTGTGCGTGTGTGTGTGTGTGTGTGTGTGAACACATGTATAATCTGTCAGTTTTCCTGTTTGCTTTCATTGTAGGGTACAATAGAGTAAAACAAAAGACTGAAACTGAGGAATCAGTTTTTTTCGATAGGACTACAGTGAGGAATCGTGGTAGTTTACGTTTAAAGACTGAACTCGCCAGTGCTGATCAATTTCGACTTGACAGGGGTTTCGTTACCACGGCATGTAGCCTGCCCAACACCTGGGATGAATCGGCCTACATGACTTTCATCGATACTTGGGGAACGGTAACAGACTATACACCTATTCATCATTACAACAACGTTATAGATTTTTATTTTGAATATCATAATAGTCTATTTATGATGAATTTGCATCTTGACTGGAAATTTGTATAGTTATCACTATTATTATTATCATTATTATTAGAATTATTATTGTTATTATTACTATCATTATTATTATCATTACTATCATTATTATTATTATTATTATTTCTTCTTATCATTATTGTTATCTTTCTAATATGAAAATGATGTTGGTTCATTTAGTTTAATAATGTGCGAATCAATAGACGCGTTTTCAAAGAAAATTATATGATCGCAACAACAAGCCTACTGTATATGATCGTATTTATTCAGGGTAGCCTCATCAATATATATTAATAGTATAATGCTCTTCCTGAGGGCTCTTCAGGGATAATTGTTATTGCAGGCGTCACACTGTCCCCAAATTGATACACAGCCAAAGCAAGCAACACGATGTCTACACAACGTCGTATTGAGATACGATGCGTTCGAACTGTAATCACGAAGGCATCACAAGACCTCCCGATGGTATAAAACCTTCGGCCGACCGTTGGAAATTCAATTGCTGATCGAAGATTATTGATGCTCTGACAACGGGGTCGGCGGATTTCCAAAGTGGGGGGGGGGGGGGGGCAAAAAAGGCCACCTACAAAGGGAAATCTCGAAGCGAAAATATACAATTTTTTGGACATTGGTATATATCCCTACATCGTAATTACATTATCTGGGATGCTTTCAATATTTTTTCTCTTTATACATCATACAAGATATTGCTTACCCATCATACTTTGCAGTTGGGTGTAATGGTGTGAGTATTAATTTGCGAGCGAGCGAGAATTTTTTTAAAGATATGTGAGGTCGCAGTGCGAAAAATTACATCATACTTTATAAAGAGAACAAACCCTATCCTGATGAGATTATAAGCACATTTTCATGTTTTCATTTGTGTTCCCTTCCTAAGACGATCGGGCAGCTTCTTGTTTCCTTCGTATTGTCTTCGTGAGGCGAAAAATGCCCGATGGCACCGATGATCACACGAAGTAAAGACGAAGATGACACAATTTGACAAGTTGCCCTATAATGATGGCCTTGCGAAGGGCAACATGGACACACGAATTCAACACGAAAATGAACCTTCGCAAGGCCTTCGTGCAATATTTTGGCATGCCAAAGATTTGCCACCGCTCACGAAGTTGCTGCCGGCGGCTCAGAAACTACACCGGGGGTCATACGATGGCTTAAGATACCCTCACGAATGGCCCGATGACTGTACGATCAGAGCCGAATTTGAACATTTCCTTTATCCTGTGTCCATCTGGTGTCAATTACGGGACAGTGTGACGCGGGCATTAGACAACCCCAGCAGTGCCAGGTATCATTGATATCCATTGGATAAGAGGGACAAATCTGGGTAACACGATTTGTCGAAGAATATAAACAAGAAGGAAAGATCGAGCCCTGCCTGCACCTCACGTCTGCGATTCAAGAGCCCTTAACTGAGATACAAATAACACGATCGCAAAGAATGGTCTAAAGCAATTTCCACAGCTTTGTGCGTCACGTATTAAAAATTGTTCGAACATGTAAATGATATTATATTCACTGAACATGATTTATGTACACGTCATTATATTTTACAAGTTTCTGCAATCGTGTGCATGGATCCACATAGCCTACTCCCGAAAGCTGTTACTAATTTTCGCCTTTATACTTTCTTTTTCGTTCCACTAGATTTTCTAATGCGTATTTTTCTTTTTCTCAACAGCACGTAGTGACATATGTGGACGTAGGGATCCTTGAAGGTGTCAAAAAGAAGGAAGGAAGGTCATCTTTCGTCACATTCGCTTCAAAAAACGTAAGATGTAGTAAAAAAATGCTTTGAGGACGTTACGCAGTAATGTTTGCTCGCACCTTAGGTGTGTAGGGTCAGCTATCTAGTTCCTGCTATTGTGCAGAGTATATGTCTGATCAGCTGGCCTTGCGCAGCTAAGGTGCGCATGAACATTACTTAAATGGAAAACCAGCCCTCGTTATAATTTCATTTGCATGAAAGTGGAAAAAACAATAGAGAAACAGAATGGCGTAAATTTTAAATAAATCGGACCAAAGTATAGGTTTTCCCGCCCAATTTCATCAGAGTTGCATCCGCTTTAACGATGTAATCATTCAATTTCGAGCGCATTTGAATGATCACTGAGATCAACATTCAAAAAGCTAATTAGTTCATTCAATTAAATTGTATTAGCATGCGATTTCATGATTTTCTCACATAAACGTTTAAAAAGCGCGTTCAAAATTAACAAATGCACGTAAATGCCTTCAAATTCGAACCTGCACCGCCCTGATGAACGTTAAGGTATTCAAATTCACGAATAGGCAATCATATATAGCATTTGGGCAGTCTTTAAAAAAAAAATAATGTTCTTTGCAATCTGTATCTGTTTGAATAAATTATGCAAACTTTATGAACCTTGAAATGGGACCTTTGCCATATATTGAAATATCTCATTCCTCTGAAAAAGCCGTCATTGAAGCGAGAGCTCACATAACTCCACCTTCATACGCATACATTCATTTATACATGGCTATGGCGGTGGCTTAGGGAGAATATCTCGAATAGAAAGAAAAGAATTATATAAATATGAATAAAATGAACATTATGAAACTTTAAAAATGAAAATGAAATTATATAATTAAAAACAGTGAACAAATTAAATATGACGTGAACAAACTGCGGTAAGAATAACGTAAAACTACAGAACTTGTTTATGTTAATTTAATTCGAACGTTCAAAGTGCGAAGGTGTGTGCCTATAAATTAAATTGAAATTGGTACTAAGGACGAAATTGAACGTCTATCCAGCTGGCGCGAAATTGAATGACAACTTCGCGTCGTTAAATTGAATGGATTTTTATCTAAATTGGATAAAATAAAATTTTAAAGGAATGATATAAAACGAAATTGAATGCCCAAAAAATGAAAAGCAGAGAGTTGACGAAAATCGTTCGAACTTGAACGCCTTTTCATGAATTCGAATGCAACTCTGATGAAAGTGGGCGGCAAAATATATTAAGTGTTTGAAATTATAAGATCACTACATGACAAATTAGCAATTTGGTTACTTTCGTAGAGTTCACGTATTCAAGGACAACTCTACCGTTTGTCGTGCCAAATATATATTCATGTTTTTCTCCCAAGAGCTTTCTCCATTGGGGCAGTAATCAAATTATATTCTTACTTATAGAGAAAGAGTGTGTGTGTGCGTGTGTGTGTGTGTGTGTGGGAGAGAGAGAGAGAGAGAGAGAGGGGGGCGACTAGTAGGCAGAAAATGATGACGATTAAGAAAATACAAAGCATAAAGAAACTAAGATAGCAACAGAGGGTAAGATTAATGCCCTATTACTGCCATTCTCCCCCTTAGTTTGCGTCTAGTGTCAGCGCCGGGGGTGAGTATAATGGATATAGTGCTTCCCTTGCGGTTGACATGGAGAAATTCAACAGTGACGAGGTGGAGGAAGACGAGTTCGGCTCGTCCGAAACTAGCTACACGATTGGAAGCGAAACTCTGAATGGTGAGGTCTGATTCCATACTATTTTAGAATTTCATCATCTTTCCAAAAAGCAGCGGAATGAGCAAAAAGTTAGATATATTACGATGCTGATTCAGTCACAAATCTTAATGTTGTTCTGTTTTCACAGTTTTCTTTACTTTGTCATTGCCGAAAATAATAATAATAATTGATGTAATGAACTTTCATCAACTATTTTTGTACAGAACCTATCAAAATAACGTTAAAGAGCATGCACGAGATATTTGAGGACGAGTTCTGGACCAGGTCTGCCGAATACATCACTGACAATCTTTGCTCTAACTCCTGGCAGAGGTCAGTAGTGCAGGGGCTCGTGCTGAATGCTATAGAGAACTATTCAACTTGGAGAGGTATATCAGCAAGCACAGGTATGTTTCGTCTGTTCGGATGTATTATGTTGTTGATAGATCTTCCAACTATTCTCTAAGTGTGTTTTCCTGAAATATTTTTTTCTTTTTCTTTCTTCTTCTTCTTCTTCTTTTCATTATCATCACCATTATCATTATTATTAGTATATAATAATAATAATAAATTTATATAGCGCAGCTTTTATACAAAATATATTCAGCTGCGCTCGTCAAGGGCTCCTTTTTACTAAATTCTACAAAATAAGATCTCCCAAGTGAACAAATACGTTTTTAAATTGGATTTAAAGACATTGAGAGATGGAGTGCTTCGTATTTCTATTGGCAAGCTATTCCATAGTTTCGGGGCAACAATAGCAAAAGCACGGTCCCCGAGAGTTACTTTAGTTTTGCCATGGGGAATCTGAAACAATAATTTATCTGTGGAACTGCGCAGGCTACGACTGTGTGACTGGACTTTGAGTTGAAGTAATTCTGTAGGAGCTTGGCCACTCAATGATTTATATACAATTAACTACATTTTAAATGAAACCAGTGGAGCTCTCTCAGAAGAGATGCGGTTGAAGTGAATTTCAACCGACTATAGGCAAGTCTTGCACATGTATTTTGGACTCTTTGTAACTTAGCTATCAAAGAATCAGGCATTCCAAACAGCAACCCGTTACAATAATCAAGCTTACTTGTGATGAGAGCATGTTCAACCAATTTCATACTTTCTTGATCAAAATATTTGCGGATACGTCTGAGATTGTACAGAAGATAGTATGTTGATTTGCATATATTTTTAAAATGTGTTTCCATGTTCAAATTAGTATCAAAGTATACTCCTAAATTCCTTGCTGTAGCAGAGAGTATCACATTGGAGGATCCAACTCTTACACCGTCAATGCTTGTTTTTGAGATCTGTTGTGAAGTTCCTATAACCAAAAATATATGATTTATGGGTACAAAAGGTGAATTTTATCACCTTATTTGCATAAATTACCATAAATATGCACATGAGTGAATTTTTCAAAAAACTAAATTTACAATAGTATTTTATACACTTCACTTGACATGCGTGCAAATTTTCACGGCGATCGGCCGTTTAACGGCCGAGATCATGGGGGGGGGGGGGGGGGGGGGGAGGGCATAATGCCCCCCCCCCCCCACGGCCGTATCAAGACCTCAAATAGCCCGGTCTTTTTAGGGTTAAAGTAATAAATATTTATTTGTTATCCACGTTGCAGAATTATACTTGTTCGTATACTTATGTTGAGGCACGGATTTATCGCATAGTTTAACGAACTTTGCTTTAAAATCCAACTTCATTTTATCGACATTATTTTTGTCTGAAAATAGACTATCCTAGTTTTCAGTAGATAAATTACTCAAGAACAGTTCAGATACAAAATTACGGAAAGATTTAATAATCGATTTTTTTAACGAAACTTAACTTATTCATATTTGATAGATAGAAAGACACAATCGTTCTCCAGAATCAATATGTTGTTGCAACCGTTTGTGTAATGTGGACATTTTGACCGCAAAGGATCTTATTGATTATGTTTTAATTTACTTATTTAATTCTAAAGTACTGGCGTGATCAAACATGAAAGCAATATAAATTCCTACTCACGTTATTATTTGGAGGTGTCGTGGTCTTGTGGAGACGTTACGGGACCACACATCACATGGTTTCCGGTTCGAGATTCGCTGAGACACTAATGCCTTTTGGCAAGACATTTACTCTACATTTGCCACATTCAACCCAGGTGAAGTAAATTGGTACCGGGCAGGAATTAATTTCTTGAAATGCTAGGGTGCAATAATGGCAGCCATGCTAAGGCCGGAAAAAAGTTTGGAGCGCAAAGACTGACAAACATGAGCGCTTTACAAGAAACCCTCATGATTATTATTATTATTATTATTATTATTATTATAATTATTATTATTATTATTATTATTATCATTAATCGTTTGTTCTTATGATATTTCCTCTGCATGTTAGACCCGGAAATCATCATTGGGCTAACCTGGCCAATCGGTGTTTATGGACTTCCAAAGCCTACTTCTGGATGTCCTGGAGAGTTTGACTGGAATGAAGGAAGTCGGTCTCATGACACTGAAAACACCAATGCTGATAACACATGGAGTGATCCATTGCATCTGGCAGGCGTGAGGGACGATAGTGGGATGACAAGCCATTTCTGCATGAAGACCGTAGAAGACACTGGATCGGAGTGGACTTGGCCAGAAGGAAGTTACTGCATCTACAAATATAACGATGAATGCCCAGGTACAAAGTATTCTACATTTGCAATCTTTCGAAACATTTTCTTTCAATTTTCTGATAAAAATTATGATAATGATAATAATAATAATAATAATAATAATAATAATGATAATAGTAGTAATAATAATGATACTTCTACCACTACAACTAGTGATAATACTACATCTACTACCAATAATGATGATGATGATAAAATAACAATCATAATATTAATAATTAAAAAATATTAATCATAATGATAAAAGTGATAATGATAGATATAGCAATTGTAATAACTAAAAATGCAATCGTATATAGAACGATTTGCATGCATTGACCCCCGTGTTTCTACGTGTCATACGAAAGAGTGTCTGTCGTACTATCTAAAGCAATTTGTTAGAAGTCTGTAGCTGAATTCTAGGATAGTGGAGATAGGTAGGCCGAAAGAAAGGCCTAAAAAACGGCCCGAAAAAAAAGGCACCTGGACGATCGTGCATGAGTGATTTCAAATAACAAAGAATTCAATGACCTTGATGGGATGCTAAAGACCACTTCTAGGCAGTTTGAAATAAAACGGGATAGAGTTCAGAACTTTAGAGGGCGCTTTATATTTTGGCGTGAAATTTGGAATGGCTATACGCAATTATGGGTTAAAGATACTGTGAGAAATTGAGATGAAACGGAATTAATATGAGAAATTTATGGTAATTTAAGATCTTAAGGTGTCCATTTTTCAAGAAGTTTAGAGATTTTAGACGGAGTCGGTTTCGGATTTGAATTTGGAGTATGAAGATGTCATTTTGAGGTTCAGGTTATACATCGCAGATAAATGAACATCTCTTAGACTATGTAGAGGAATTTCTTAGAAGTCTGTAGCCTCAAGGATAGTGGAGATACAAAGGAAGAACGAAATGCCTTAAAATGAACCAGAAACGGACACAAAGGTGCCTGGACGGTTACGACTACGAAATTTGAAAGGAATTTGGCTGGAGAAAGGGACCTAGATAGGGATCACAAGCACTATGTGCAAAACGAATGGGATTTCGGGGAAGAAGAAGTAGAAGAAAACTAAGAAGAAGAAGAATATTTAAAGAATTCAGAACGCGAACAAGACATTCACGAAAGTCGTCAATGCAACAATAGTAATAATCATGATATAAACAATATTTTTAGTATTACTACTATCATCTCTGTTATCATTATTTCATCATCATCATCATCATCATTTTTATGTTTACATTTCTTTCATAATAATTATCAATATTTTCATTATTGTTATTATTATTATTATTATTATTATTATTATCATAATTATTATTATCAATATTATCATTATTATCATCTTCATCACCATCATTATCATTATGATTTTACTATTATTCTGGGTTTATGTAGCGCTTTATTAGAACATCTACATTAATAGTTTCTATTGTATGATGCTTCTTCAGATGATTTCGATGAAGGATGGATAAGGTGGGATGACCAAGATGGTAACTTTTTCAATCCTAATCGCAACAGTAAAAGTGGCACTCTACCCGCCGGGACGTATGATACAGGGAGCTTAACCACAATCAAGTTCTGCTGCAGAAATGATGGCCACACGAACGAAGAAATCTACCTTCCAACGGAAGAGAATTTCATGCTCCTTTCCCGCTTTGAACATTGCCAGGAGGTGTGTATATTAAATTTCTAATTTGTTTTTTATTGTTTAGTAAAATATTGAAGTTGTGTAAATTTTTACCCAATATTGGGTCTAAAGGAAAATGCATTTTCGTTGGGCAGTACACACAGTATATATATACAATTTTACATAATATAGGAGTAAATCTACCCTTATGTTTAGTAATGTTTAGCCAGAAAACGTGTATGTTTCTTTCTCAACCTAATCTTGTGTAATGTTACACAACTGTTTTTAGAGACTAACCGAAATCTATCTTTTTTCTCAACTAAATATTTGACACACACACAGGTTCATGGTATGGATGTGGCACAGGAATGGTTCCGTTGGGATACAGAGGACAGCTCCAATGGAGACGAACAAAGCGATGATAACCATCCCTACGAAGGTATGCTTGACGAAGCTTCACATATCAAACTATACTTCTGCTACTATACCCCGACCCCTGTTCCTGTTACTCTTTCACCGTACCAGCGGGAGCAATTAGCACGTATTTTTGGTGGAATAAGATGGCCGTTTGGGTGATTTTCTAAAACACGATATGCGTTTGGGGAAAGCTTCTACTCTACTTTTCCATTTATTCTAAAGTCCTCACTATAGACAGATGGACAAGTTTTCCTTTTACTGAAATATCTTAAAACCTTTGTGTAGAATTGCACAAAATATTGCTCACATATAACCTGTATTTTTCAGTATGTAATGTTTGAATTATTATCTTTCCTTAGATTATTATAATCTTTAGTTATGTAGACATTTCGTTCAAATATTTCTTCTCTAGATGTACTTTTCAGTATGTAATGTTTGAATTAATATCTTTCCTTAGGTTATTCTTATCTTTAGTTATGTAGACATTTTGTTTAATTATTTCTTCTCTAGATGTGTCGTGGGTATATTTTACACGACTATATACAATATATAATCATATTCTAATCGTGCTGGTCGCAATATGTACGTGTAGGTTGATAATGACAATAATAATATAATGATAACAATATTAATTTTAATAATAATGATGATGATAATAATGATAATAATAATAATAATAACTATAATAATAATAATGATAATGATAATGATATTGATAATGATACTACTACCACTATTACTACTACTACTACTACTACTACTAATAATAATACTAATAACATTTTTTTTGTATACATAAAGTGCTTTACCAGTTACAACCTACCAAAGCGCTTACAGTATTATTATCACTGGATTCAATAATTATTCACCAGATTAAAGTGCACGTTCTCCACTCCCTGGCGCACATTCCAGCTATATAGTCGTAATTTTTTGCCGAAAGTCTCTTAAAGATAAAGACCAGTATTGGAAACGCCCCAATTTCAAAAAATGAAATGGAAGCTCCTATTACCAATCGTGTGAAAGAATATGTTTTAACTAATACATGATGATACAAATTTTGCCAGGAAACCGCCTACTAATTGATATATTTGGTAAATTAGTTTATCTATTGTTATGTGAGAGATAAACGCACGTGTCGCGCACGCGTGCGTAGTCCCATATACATCTTTCTGTGTACAGTGCTTGTAACTTTACGAAGACTGGGCCAAATTTTTAATCATTTTGATGATTCCAGAACCTTGCAGTACACACCAATACTTGACCCTCAATCCAAAGGTTGAGGGTTCGAATCCCAGTCCGGCACTAAAGTCCTTGGGCAAGACATTAATTCACATTTGCCACTGTGCATTCAGGTGTAAATTGACGTCTGCCATTTACCGGGTTAATACTAATTTCAAGGCCCACAGGAAAAGCAGTATTAAATACAGCTGGGGCAATCCTTGGTGAATAAGACCCAATCGATATTATACGTCGTATACGAATTTATTTAGAGTGCCGCAGATATATAGTTGACATCTGTGAATAAAATGATGTCATTGTCATTTTTCCAACATAGATTTATAATTATTCTTAACTATATTCGTGTTAATTTTCATTACAACATTTTGATTCGATTCATTTGCGGAATAATTACTTGACATTTAGCGTAAGGATATGCATGTAATATAATTTGTATATATTGCAAGTAATGATATGAAAAAAGTGTCTTTGTTTGTAAACATTTCTTTCAAAAATGTAATTTTTTATTTGAAAATTTCTTAAACGAATTAAATTTGATTTGATTTGATTTATTCTCTTCTGCATTCCATACAAGTATAACCAATTCTCGGTAACATAACAAACATAAATTACTAAGAAGTACTTGTTGACAATAAATCATACATAAGCAAATATGAATAGCAATTATTATTAAAAAAAACAATAACAGATAAATTCTCAATCTATCATATTGAGAGAACAGTGGTTGCGTAGCTTAAATCAAAGCATTCGCTTAGATCCAGCTGAGGCATTCAGCTGGTCATTTTTCAAAACTAATCTGCCCCCGTCAAAGGAATTCATTGATGAAGGTTGAACATTTGTCAATCTCTCGGTCAAATGAATCTAGTGTCGCCGAAGCTACCGGCCTGTCTCCGTGATCTAGTGATTAAAGCATAGGCGTTCTAAGCCAGTGACCCGGGTTCGATTCTCGGCAGATACATTTTTTTAACCTTTGATTTTTTTTTTCTCCAAAAAGGGAGTAAAGCAATAAAGAACTTTGATGTAAGCTACGCAACCATTGTTCTGTCATTTTTTTTCTCAATATATGTGTAAATGTATATGTACAATAGTTTATACTGCTGGTTGCTAGGTCGGACAAGCCTAGAGCTTGTTCGACCTGCCAACGGAAGATTGATGTTATGCGGAATGAGCCTCGGCGGGGAAGACCGGGTGATCAGACGCGGACGGGTACATCCACGCTTCTGGGGTCTGTCTGGGTGCAGGCATGCGCAAGTTTTGATGCACGCTGACGATTGTCAAGTACTTAATTTATACAGGGAAACTCACTATACAAGCCTAGCTTTTCTGACATACCCTTTTTTCCCCTCTCAGTTAAATCAAGCAATATAAACATATTTTGTGTTATTCTTAAACATAAATGTACTCTGCAAACATATTTTGTTTCGTAGATACTTATCAGTTTTCGTTACTTGTATAATTCGTTCTATTATAATTATATTGTAATACTATATGGTTTATATATGTTATTTTAATCTTGGATATTTGAGTGGAAAAATAAATCAAATCAAATCAAATCGAATCAATACATATATTTGTATATGTACATGTATGTACCTAGATATAAACAATAAATAGTCCAAATGAAGAAAAAAAATAGTTTCTCGTCCCTTCCTTTTTCGTTTAAACTGCCTCTGTCAATGTATTGGTGTTATTTTACATTTTTGCTCTGAAATTAAAAAGGCTAAATAATCTAAGGATATCTAAACAAGGTGTTGACAAAAATCGTAAAATGCAATACCACCTTATATTTAGTCTCTGTAGTTAATGTGTAAACGAAATCTGAATCAACAATCATTTTTAAAATTGAACCACTGACATGTCTGTGTAAAGAAAGATATCAAATATCAAGTAAAATGGAACCAGACAAAAAACTGGGAATCAATTTTACTCAGCCTTATCATCATTATTACAATCTTTATCATTTTTAGTATTATCATTATTATTATTATTATCATCAAGATGACAATTACCATGCTTAATGATGCTGCTGCTACTTTTAATACTACGTCTGAATGATATTTATACTGTTATTATAATTTGTCTATACTAATAGTCTTACAATTAGGGAGCTATCATAATGAAACGAAGAAGAGTGAACATATAAATGCAGTGAGAAAAGGGAAACTTGTGCGGAATAACTCTCAAGAGAGAGAGAGAGAGATACAATTACAGAGAGAAAGAGAGATGTATGTGTGGGCACGCGCGTTTGTGTGTGTGTTTGTGTTTGTGTTATATTAACTGATTAAATTGATTAATTTTTATCGTGATTTATGAATTTTACATGTATTAAGTTAACTGAAGTATTTTAATTTGATGAAAAAGAATTGTATTCTAAACAATAAGTAGTATGCTTTTGATACTGAATGAGATCTAAATAAAAACTTACGGAAAAAAAGTGTGTTTGTGTGAGAGAGAGAGAAAGAGAGAGAAAGAGACAGAGAGAGACAGACAGAGAAAGGGGGAGTGGTACAACAATAAAAGCATGATGTTTATGGAGTAAACTTAATGTAAAGCGGAAAACAGAAGCCTTTTTTTTCTTTCTACAACTGGCTAAGCATCGCCCTATAAACCGGTTATAGGACGATAACCCCCCTAGACAATCACCCCCGGCCAATTACCAGTAGGAAATTGCCGCCAAGGACAATTCTTCCCGCAGAAAATCCCCTCGGAAAATTACCCCCCTCGGACAACCTTTCCCCGATGACATTAACCCCCCGACAAAATACCCCCTTGGACAATTAACCCCCTGGGAAAATTACCCCCCCAAGGACAACGACACCTCCCTGAAAATTAGTCCCTTGGACATTTACCCCCCCCCCCCCGAATTATTAAAACCAACTTAATATCAGGTTAGGCTTCCCTTTAATGAACAAGGGAGGGTGAAGGGTAATCGTCCATGGGGGTTATTGTCCTAGGGAGTAATTATCAGTGGTGGGGGTATTTTTCCTTGAGAGGTAATTGTCCACGGGGTTAGTTGTCCGATTGTCCTAGGGGTTAATTTCCCGGGGGGTAATTGTCCTCGGGGGGGGGGGGTGCTCCTTTTGGGGTCCTTTTGGGGGTAATTGCGCGAGGAAAAGAGGGAGATATAGAAAGGTAGAGAGAGAGAAAGTTTATATAAACACTCCATTTCATTATGTCCTTGCTTTCTTAAAAGCGATATTTTGATCTGAGTGTGTAACACCTGACATTTTTGGATAGACTTTGTTCTAATTCCATCCAAATGATGCACCATTAATTCAAACCAGTGTGCAACTATTTAAACCAGATTTGGTTTATAATTATGTTTTAAAAATTCCACTAAAATAAACTTCATGTACCTTTTCTTCATTTATTAACATGATCTAATATCTGAGGAATTAATCTACATTAATGTATTAATTCAGAACAGCATGCAGTATACAATATTCCAGAGAAGAGGAATTTAATATTTTATCAAGACATCAACATCTTGGTGTTTTACAGGTTCGAACCCTGTATTTAAGAAGATTTCGATAAACTAATATTATGGTAGGGAGAAAAGCAATTTCATGCAGTGTTATACACTTCAAACAGCTGTTTATAAACTATACCTATTATATTTCATTGCAAAAAAATTAAAGGGTCATGAAGCAACAACATTATACAAGGGTAATGTCTTACCAAATTACATTAGTGACGCGATGGGACTCGAACCGCGAACCGTGTGATTCACAGCCATATTCACATGACCACGACACAAGATACCCCCCCTGGAACAACCAGGCACCCAGCTGCATGTCTGATGTAATGGAGACGAAAAGATGAACACGACCAGGTTGATCAGGGAACGTCCACCAGTTTCAATAAGTTTGGACTTTAGAAAGAGATTGTTGGGTTGATAATTCTTTCTGCGCAGCCGTCCCGCTCCTCCTTTTTTAATCCATCAAGTCAAGTGCATCAATCTCAATCTTCCACAAGAACCTGACAACTATCCTCATGAACAAAACCTGATGATATTTTAATCACATCAATTGTGAAATGATCTCAGTGACAGTGTATCTCGTTTTTGTATTAATCTGAATAATGTATCTGATTTTAGTAGATCTGCATGAATAGTTTATTACCATTCTTGTCATTAAGTCGGTTTTTACTCACTATTGTATCATCTTGTAATTTTTTTGATTTTTTTGGGGGCCTTGAATGTCATTATAGGCAGATATGTGCGCTATATAAATCTCAAATTCTAATTCATATTCACATGTCTCAATTCACTGTCTCTCTCTGCATCTCAATCTGCGTCAATCTTTTCCCCGTGGCATGACTCTCTTTATTCCTTATTATCTCTCCTACATACTTCCCAAATTTCCAAGTAGTAGTATTAGTATCAGTAATAGTAATAGTAGTAATAACAGAAGTAGTAGTAATGGTTGTAATAGAAATATTAGTAGTAGTAATAGTAGTAGAAGTAATGGAAGAAATAGTAATGGTAGAAGTAATAGTAGTAGTAGTAGTAGTAGTAGTAGTAGTAGTAGTAGTAGTAGTAGTATTAGTAGTAGCTGTAGTAGTAGTAGTAATAGTAATGGTAGAAGTAGTTATAGTAGCAGTAGTAGTAGTAGTACTACTACTACTACTACTACTTCTACTACTACTACTACTTCTACTACTACTACTGGTATTAGTATTATTAATATTAGTAGCAATAATTGTAGAAATAGTAGGAGTATAGTAGTAGTAATAGTAGTAGTAGTAGTAGTATGAGTAGAAGTAGAAGTAGTAGAAGAAGTATTAGTAGTAGTAGTAGTAGTAGTTGTGATGGGAGTATCAGTAGAATTAGAAGTAGTCGTGTAGGATGAATATTATCTATTTTGACCAAAGGCGAACAGAAGAAAAACAATGTTAACAATGAGCTTTTTATCGTCACCTTATTTTTTAATCAATGAAAACATGACTCAGGTTGACCCAATCACCAACAGTTCCTAAAAGAAGTATTTCACAAATATGATTACTAGCTTGATATGGATTAGAAAATGGAATTAAATGATCGAACGTTCGTTCACACTGTATCGAATACAGACATTGTCGTATGTGTGCTGGAGAAATATCACTACCAAAACTTATTGTATTGATACAGTTTGATACTACTATATGGTGATCCAACATAATTATGCTTCTGCGACAGTCGTTCTGGGGTACATTTCGTCAAAGACTTTGGAAGATGTAGTCTTCGGATTAGGGTTGTGATTGGTTCTGAGATCATTATATGTATAGAATACGGTCCAAGGTTTTAGTAAGGAAATCACTTTATTAAACTGTGGAGCGGTTGAGCTATATCGATTATTACGCCGCAGACAAACATTATTTTCATACGCAATATTTCTATCCAGATTGTGAATAAAGGCTGTGGGATCTTCAATATAGTGTACCGCTCCTGTATCATGTGTGTTACTATCGCATAATTCAACTAAAGAAGATCACAAGCATAAGAAAATCTTACAAAATAGTTACAAAGAGTTACAAAACCTAGTACACCATTTAGGAATTAAGTTGCATTCAAACATCTTAACAGCAAAACAGCAATGTTTTAACGATTTCATACGAAAGCAAAATAATCCCCTAATGATACTACAGAGTTTGATACACCAGTAATAAGCTCTATGAATCAAACCCTCTTTAAGAAGTAAAATTGAACATTTAATGTTATGATACGAACTTAAATCGTCTGCACGAACTTATCACAGTTTCTCTCTAATTCAGGGTATTAGCGATCTTACAACGAGCATTGAGATTATTAGTCCGTACGTAAGTTGATTAACTATAGCTGTGTAACAGAGAGGATTAATAGTTAAATCTTTAAAATTGAATATAAAAAAGAAGAAAAAGCGTTCACCTCATTCATTTTAAATCGGCCATGTTAGAAAGGCCAAATAAAAATAATTTCCCTAGTTTCTCACCCCAGCCTCCTTTCTTTTTTCCGGCCCGCTTCATTTCTTTTGTTAATTGATATTTTCTTTCTAAAATGAATTAAAAAAAACCTTAAAATATCTGGACATTGAGGCAACCAAACTCAGTAATGCAATGCCATTTCGTTGTGAGCCTCTGGATTGCATGTAGAATCAAATTAAATCAGATAAAAGAAAATATGAGTTGAAATTAACTAAATTTGTACACGAAACTATGAAATATTTAACAAAATGAAAACCCCTCCTGCTCATTTTTTGTTAATCGGGACAAGAAACTAGGAATCAAATTTTACTTGGCCTAAAGGTTCGCACGTTCCAAGAAGACTGCAGGATGGTTACTGTGGTACGTAGTAACAGAGGGTGAGTCTGACATTCGCACCACTACTCTCTATTCCTTCACAGGGGTGCTCCTCAGATTGACTGTCTGCATTTCTGTCATCTTCGTTGTCCCATCGGAACCATTCAGGTGTCACTGTCATGCCGTCAACCTGGTGTGGTAAATGTAAACAGAGTGAGGAAGTATCTTTCAGGATGTTAGCGATGTCATTGGTCATAATACGTCACGTGACAGGCATTATGCTTTTATACAATATTATAAATATTATCTACTAATTGGGCTCCAACTCCCGTCAGTTAAGAATATTCCTCTGCTGTGATTTCTGCAAACATTTTGAGGTTCTGTCATTTATGACTCATGAGTATAGCATTGTCTTTGTTAAAATTACATTAAGTGGTTTTCGTAATTTCAGCACTGCATAATTTCATTATTCTTTAAAAAAAAATACCTATGGAAAAGATCTTAACTCTCTGAGGAAATAGGAGAAGAGGAGGAAAGAATAAAAAAAGAGGGGAGACTGTAAGAAAATGTTACCTTGTACTGATTACAATTATCAATTAATTAATTGATTAATTATATATATATTTCTTAATGCAAGGACTTCAGATTTCTGACAAGTTCGTAGCTTATACCTCTTAGAGATGATTACTAATATACAGATTAAGAAGGGTTGGCTTTAAAAATGAAAACACAATTATATCCAGAGTATTGTTTTGGAAGGGTATTCACAGAAATTTCACGAATCATACTTCAAATAATCCTTCAAATACCTTACAATGTGAAAACCTAAGTCCTATGCCACGTTCAATTTTAAAGTAATAATGAAATTGTCAGGTTACAAATAAATATCAGTTAACAGGTTTTGGAAGTTGTTATATCTATAATTGATAAGTCACTGGACTGTGGAATTCATTCCTTGAAAATCAAACTTGTCAGGTTACAACAAAATATAAGTTAACAGGTTTTGGAAGTTGTTATATATATCTATAGTTGATAAGTCACCGGACTGTGGAATTCATTTCCTGAATAATAAAATTGTCAGGTTACAAACAAAATATAAGTTAACAGGTTTTGGAAGTTGTTATATCTATAGTTGATAAGTCACCGGACTGTGGAATTCATTCTTGGAATGATTTGGGCGCCTTAGCGAAGCTGGGATAAAACCAACGTATTATAGTAGTACTTTGTAGGCATTTCGATCTTCTCCCGTGATGAATATGCACGCAACACAAATGTAGTTTCATCATTATTTTATCATTGTTATTATTATCATTACTGGTATTATCATCATCATTATCATCATCATCATCATCATCATCGTCATCATCATCATCATCATCATCATCATCGTAATAGCACCAACCTCTTGGCATGTACTAGAGCTGGCAAACAGGTAGAAGGTATTATCTGTAGGAAGAGAAATTCCAAGAGAGGTGACGCCATCCTCACGGCAGCAGAACTGCATCCTGGTGTTCCCGTCATACACGCCGTCTGGTAACACACCCCCAAAACTGTTGGTATTGAAATCATCCTCATCATCCCAGTAGATATACGTATCCTGGTCGGTTAAAAAGCCTGAGAGATGAACCAAATCAAAAGAAGATCAAGAAAAAATAATGATGATAATAACAATAACGATAATATAAGACAAGAACAAGAACGACAACATCAACAAAAACAAAAACAATAATAATGATAATAATAATAACAATAATATTAATAATATTAATACTAATACTATTAATGATTATGATCAAGATAATGATAAACCGTTTCTGTTTAGCGCATATCACATTATGATAAAGCGTCTCTCTGCGCTTCCAAAGAAGTTTGGTTATTATTACAACAACAGTATCCTTAAATTAATACATGTGCAGAAAATCTTCGAATTACCGGATGGACATGATTCGTCCCTTCTGAAGATACAGTAGTTTCCTTGTGGCCAGTCTGCGCCGGATGGGCCAGCGAAGTCAGCAACGGACTTCATGCAGAATTCGTTTCGCATGTTGTTGAGGTCCCTTGTACCAGCAAGATGGATTGGATCACTCCATTGGTTGTTTGAGCCGCTGTCCTCGGTATCGTGGTATCTGTATCCATCTTCCCAGCCGCTCGGACATCCAGCCAACGGTTTGGGAAGTCCGTAGGTACCATCAGGCCAGGATTGACTTATGTCAGGTGCGTAGAAGCAGAAATTGAGTTTGACATTCTCACCACCACTCTGTATTCCTTCATAGGGGTGCACATCAGTTTGACTGTCTGCATTAGCGCTATCCTCGTTGTCCCATCGGAACCATTCCGTCGTTACAGTCATTCCCCGCACCTGGAATATGTAATTCAGTCATTTTTTGTCATTGTTTGCTTCCTTAAAACGCACATAATCCTTATTGAATACAATCAGATCAACATTTACAATCGAATCCTAAACCAGATTGTAAGGGAAATACCAGTGTAGTGGTCCACCTGCACCCCCTGAACTGTTTTACCGGAAGTAGAGACCCGAAGGTTACTGTGGTTTAGTTTAATTTGTGGCGCCAATTATTAAATAATAATTAATGATAATAATGCTTATCCCCAGAACACAACACGAGGTAAAGCGAGTCCATTCAAACATCATCCTTTTTTGCATGACTTTAGCCTACACTTGCTACTCTCCACCCAGGTCTTAAAATGGGTACCCGGTAGAATGCGACCATCATTGTTGGTCAAACAGTTTTTGAGCGTCAAGTAACGCCTGGCTGGAATGTTACCCCAGGAGTGGAGGTTGTGCACACAGTGTGTGCGGGAAAGCACTGAATCCAATGACCGGGGTAATAGTAAAGAGACGTCCGATATGTAATAAGCGCTATGTAAAAGCTGAATATTATTATTATTATCGGAATATTATAACCCACCTGCTGACAACTATCGAAGCGTGAGAGCAACATGAAACGATCGGCTCTTGGTAGGGAGATAGCTTGGCTGGTCACGTCATCATTTCTGCAGCAGAAGAAGATTATTGTGTTATGGTCATAGGTCCCGTCTGGTACAGTACCGCCTTCTCTGTTACCATTGGCGCTATCTTCGTCATCCCAGCGTATGGAGCCAGACTGGAATCCTGAGAGGGGAAATAAATGTACATTAAATTCAAGAAAACGGCAAGATGTTTAGGTACTTAATTTCCTGATTCACTACGAAAATGATATGTTTTAAGATTACTTTGACTTTTATTGATTTGGTAAAGATGTAGCATTCACAGTTAGCTTACAGTCAGGTTTTAATCTGTGAGGCGACATCTATCAACGTCTACTCCTGGGGAAAAAGAATAAAGTACATCTATAGCTGCATTTACACTGCAAGTAAAAACGGGGGAGAAAATTCAAAACTTGGTCGCCATTTCCTTTCTCAGGCCATGGTCTTGATGTTATGTTAAATAGAACCACCATATCTGTCTCAAATCTAATAATCGCTTGCTTGTAATAATTACAAGCAACTGATTTTTTTCTTCTAAAGAACCACTATCTTACTTTGGTGCAATGCTAGAGGAGATGTGACACCTTGGTCCTTGAACATATCAACCCTGAATGCCACGTCAAATTTAGGAATCTCCTGGCTAATTTTTCATCTGATATCATACATCCAGTCTATAGTGGATCAATCCCAGTCTGTCACGAGAACCAGAACACTTTCCTCATCAAGAAAATCTGACGACAGATAGTCAACCTGTTCGAAACGTCGAGCCACTCCCGCCACTCGTCCTCTCCAAGCGCTATAGTTCTCCTTAGAACTACATGCTAAGAAAGATAACCAACAGTCCTTTTCAAGACTATACCAACAGTCCTTTTCAGGACTACACACCCTCAATAAAGATAACCGGGAGTCCTTTTCAGGACTCCTCAATCCTCCCTCTTTCTCACATGGTGCACCCGCAAGCCTACTGTATATCTACATAACCATGCAAGCCGATACTTACAAGCAGCATCCAACTGTCTCTTTTGAAGTGAAAGTTATAAATGCGTACAACAGTATTATTGTTTATTTTCTAAAAACATATGTAACACATATTTTGTATATTTTGATGTTAATGTTCTGACAAATTGGACATTTCAAGAATAAAAAGGCACCAAAAATATCTGATGACCTCTTTGTCAGAAACGTTGAAGAACATTATCCACTTTTTTTAAAACAAGTTTCTAGGATCGGTTCTTGACCATATTTACCTGATGGGCAATCGCCCTTTTTATAGATGCAATAGCTTCCCGCTGGCCAGGTTTCTCCGTCTAAGCTACTTTGGGTTTTCATACAGAAGTTATACTCCATGTTGGCCTGGCCCCAAGTGCCATCTAGATCTAGAGGATCGCTCCATTGGTTGCCTGGGTTGTCGTCTTCGGTATCATGGTATCTGTATCCTTCACTCCAGCCAGTGGGGCATCCAGAGTTTGGCTTCGGGAGTCCGTACGTACCAACAGGCCAATCTGAGGATGGGTTAATAGAAACTTAGAAGTGTTCATGGATTATACGGACTTAGTGAAATCATCATTGGGATGAAAAATAGTACCGAGGAAAAGATCAAAAGCATTTCCAAAAAAAAATGGCAATGCAATCTTGTGGTCACTGCATCCATGGAATCTATTTGAACACTTCAGGAAAGATTACAGCACCTGGCTGGAATGTCGCCTAATATCGTTCCAATCTTGTCGATAGTAATGTCTTAGGTAAACCCCCCAAACTCACCTGATATGCTCTCTCATTCAACCTTTATAACTTTATTTCGAATGAATTTTACATCTTATTCATTTTATCTACGTCATGATACATCCCATTCGTATTACCAAGTATACACAGGAGACGATGTCAAAGACCGATAATAATACTACAATCCCATCTGCCCATAAAGCCCAACGTTTATAATTGGAAACATAATCGGTAGCCTAGCTATACTGTAAAGTAATATTGGAGCACCTTGAATACCTTGCTTGGCAGATGTAAGTGCTATGAAAATATTAATTATTACTATCGTTACCATTCAACGTGTTACCAATCTGGGGAGAGCTTCGAAGTCTAAAACACCTCCCTGATTGAAGCACAGCGTGTATCACCAACACGACCTTGAGGAGGTTGGGAACAGTCTTTCCAACAAACATGTTGCTATTCTGGTAGGCGACTAGATGATCTACCTGACAAAGACAAAGGAAGGAGCTGGTGTACTTTGTGCAGAAATGAAAACAACGCGTAAATGTAGGTAGGACTACACAAAAACTTAAACAACAACTTGTTCTCAAATTAATAAACAGGGAGTACAGAGATCGAAATAAAATGAAAGGGTAATAAAAGCAAGCGCAGTCACCTAAGAGGAAATTTGCGAATCAGCTAAAATTTTAATTTTGTTTGAAATTTATTGAAGAAAACTCTTGCCGTTGAAATGTATTCTGGCTGAAATTAATAAACTTTCAAACTCTGAGATGAGCTAACAAACATTTCCTACATATTGGACAAATCGCGCTAAAAATCATTTAACTCAGAAAAAACACGTTATTAAATTTACAGCAAAGTGATGGGCAGAGCTGGTCTATATTGATCGGTGGAACATTTGAAATACTCGTCTGCGAATTTAAAGTAGGCGATATCAGTTTAGAGCAATCTTACCGTGCAATCAGCAAACTTGGGTGAGTACACCAATGAATGATGAGCAAATGATGAGCACTGATTTAATATATCTTAATTTTAGCACACGTTTTGGGAATCATTATGGTTACGCCCATATCACTTCATTACGGACCAATCAAATCAGCGCGGGAAAATGTCACACCTAGAAGGAACTGTAGTAGGCGTGGCTTATATCAATGTTACGCTCATGACTCATGAGCACGGACCAATACAAATGTTTGGACCAAAAGCTTAGGCCACGTTTCATGAACAAAATTGTTATCAATAAGAAGATAGGATAATTGTTACAAGCTACTAAAATGCTTACGTTTGATTGGCAACGAGCAGATTCGATGGACTCAGACATCCAAGGCCACGGTGTTAACATTGGAGGTAATATAATCAACTCTAGTATACATTACTTGCCTCTAGTAGTTTTCTTTTTAATTATCATTATAATTTCAAGTGTGTGTGGGTAGTAATCCGGTCACCAAGGTTGATAGTTGTAGCAGGTACCTCTTATGACAAAACCTCGAAAGTTTTATGGAAAGGTTTATTTTCTTGGTCGATAGTATTAGTACAGTCACCTGGCTGACCTGGGAACAACATTTTATTTGTATCGGAGGTTCAAAGCTGTGCCTCGTTACACCAAAATTTCATGAGAAAAAGCAAGCATACTTCCTTTTTCTGTGCACGTTTTTGGTTCGTTTTTGTTTTATTGTCTGGAAATGAAAGAAATTAAACAAGGACAGATAATAAGAATAAAAGAGAAAATAAAAGAAAGAAAAACAAAGAAAAAGAAGAAGAAAATAAAGGAAGAAGAAGATGAAGGAGAGGAAGATGAAGTAGAAGAAGAAGAAAACACCAATCATATGTAAGGGTGTTGCTATACTTCAGACTTGGGATAGAGCTCATCTAAAGCACCTTCAGCACCCCATCACGGCGCCCCCTGCCCCAAGGGCCATATATCAGCACATTCTACAGGCTCGTTAGAAAATAAAACAGTAAAATCTCGGTGTTTTTTTTCTTCATGATGACGTTAAGTGTAATACGCTTCACATTTCTTTGATATCAGAGCTTAGTGACAATGATGATGACAATTTATTCTCATGTCACCCGCGTTGGGGGTATTGGAGAAGTTTACAAACAGTTTTAATTTGTCAATTTAACACTGTACAATATACAATTCAAATCGAATCAATGTTAATCAATAAAAAGTAACACTATCGACAATAGTGAGAAAAATTATGATGATAATTTTCATAATCATAGGCCCTAATAATAATAATAACAAAATTAATAATAATGATAATAATAATAATAAGAATACGGACAAGTCTTTGTTGCTCGCAGTTGAAGTTCATTTGCGAGTAAAAAAAAAAGAAAAAAGAAAAAAGATCGGCGGTTGACGGCGCCGTACATAAAAATAGGCCCTAATAATAATAATAACAAAATTAATAATAATGATAATAATAATAATAAGAATACGGACAAGTCTTTGTTGCTCGCAGTTGGAGTTCATTTGCGAGTAAAAAAAAAAGAAAAAAGAAAAAAGATCGGCGGGTGACGGCGCCGTACATAAAAAAAGCCCTAACGGATTATGACGATCGGTGCCGATTTTAGAATACGCAAATAAAAGAATGATTTCAGTCCCTGTCCTCTCAAGAGGTTGGCGCCTATATTTGGACAAATAAGATAACATCTACAAACCGGAACAGGTTGCATGCAGTGTGTGTGTCGGCGTGAAGGGGGTATGATGAGATGGGTGGGCAAGGGGGGGGGGGGGGGGGGGGGGTTAAGAGTTTGTGTGGTGTGAGTTGAGGGAACAGGTTGCATGCAGTGTGTGTTTGTATGTGTGTTTATGTGTGTGAAAGGTGGTGTGGGTGGGCTAGAGGGGAGGGGGGGGTGTGAGAGTGTTGTGATAGGATGGTAATATGTAACTTTAAACCTTCCTCTACTGTTATTTTGATTATACACTGTTACATGCAAGACTTTTTTTTTCCTTTTTTTTTCTCTATGTTCATTGATTGATGTAACTTATGAAATGTCTTGTATCAAAGATCTTGTTTTATATTGCTTATCTTGATAATTTCTTGTTATGTGAATTTCTTGTTATGTGAAATTATGAGGAAGGAAATAAAATATCATTTAAAACAAAAAAAATCTACACTTTAAACCTTCCTCTACTGTTATTTTGATTATACACTGTTACATGCAAGATTTTTTTTTTTTTTTTCTATGTTCATTGATTGATGTAACTCATGAAGTGTCTTGTATCAAAGATCTTGTTTTATATTGCTTATTTTGATAATTTCTTGTTATGTGAATTTCTTGTTATGTGAAATTATGAGGAAGGAAATAAAATATCATTCAAAAAAAAAAAAAAAAAAAAAAAAAAAAAAAAAAAAATCTACAAACGTATATAGGTTACACTTCCTTCGTCAAGGTATATATTATGTCGGTGCTTACTTATTGGCCAAATGGTGGGAACGAATGATTAAGATGATGATGACGATGATGACAAAAACAATATTAACAATAGTAAGAATAATGATAAATGATAATGACATTTAATAAAATACTACTTCTACTACTGATATTACTTCTACTATTATACTACTGCTACTTCCTACTATTCTATTACTGATATTACTTCTTCTATTACTACAGATACTTCTACTACTACAGATAATTCTACTACAACTACTACTACTACTACTACTACTACTACTACTACTGCTACTACTACTACTACTTCTACTGATATTGCTTCTACTACTACTCATGCTGCTACTAATAATAAATAAATGTATTTAGAAAGTGCATCGACTAAATAGTCAAGTTTTGAGGGGAGCTACACCTTTTAAAGTACGCCACTTGTTTGTATCTTCCTTTTTCTTCGTCTCTATTGATATTGTCATTCTTAGCCTCTTAATTTCGTTTCTATATGATGACAAATGAATTAATAAATCGAATTAAATTGAGTTGAGGAAGTTGTATCACCAAGTGTGGGAAGCGCCTTAGGAGAATAGGAAGTTGATTAAGATGCGTATCGGGTATCTTTGTCTCAGATTCTAAACAAAATCCGGGATTTAGCTCACGCTACAATCATAAGTATAAGCCTTTAGGTCAGTCCGGAATCCCATGACGTTTACAAGCCGATCGCTCGTCTGATTATCAAGATATTTATGATTAGAATTCGAAATTTCACAAACCGTTTGCCTAACTTTTTTTTTTTATAACACTACATTCTTTTTGGGGAAATGAGTGTCGTAAAATTAGTCACTCAAAGATTTTTTACTTTTTTGAGGCACTACATAATCATTTTATTTTTAAAGCGCCCCTTTCTTTAGGGTTTCAATATTACACCATATCGCAGACGCTGATAACACGTAGGGCTATGTATCTCAGATTTGGCATTGTTACACGATGCCTTTAAGAGGAGTGGTGGGAGCAGGGTGGGAGTACCGGGATGACTGGCTGTTAGTTAAGAGGTCAGATAGGTAGGGAGGACTGTACAAACGAGTAACAGTGGCTGCTAGGAAAACAAGGAAAATATCTCAATTTCCATCAGAGAATTACCCTATCTTGTCTTTTTAAAAAGTTCCCTTAAAACATACTTCTTCCCTCACTAACTTAAAGCGATTTACCGTTTTTGAAAGTCTATGTATTTCCTTTTCACTAATTCTTCTCAAATTTGTGAGCGCTATGGTACCGTTTATGTTTAGCGCTCCTAAATGATTGGTACTATAATCATCATTATTATTATTATAACGTAGATACATCGAAAGTGAGAAAAAAGTATTTTGTAGTGACTTTTGAGTCTTGTCTGTTTGCCTAAAATCAAGAAGGAAATTTGATCAAGCTCATGTCCACTTAATCTGTCTCGCTTCTTTGCCTAGGAGGCATTCAATCCGTTTTCTGGATGCTGCGGGTACCTCTCAATGTAAAAAACTGTGGTTGAATTGATAATAAGCGAGACAATGAACTAAAAGGGTTATAAACAATATTGTCTGTTGATCGCTTATTTGCCTAGCAAAATTTGAAAAAACGCCTCTCTTTATCCATTAAATATCGTGTGCATGGACAAGTATCGTGTGCATAGATCCAACCGTTTCCACAATGGGACATACAACCAAACCGACTCCATCTCAACTTCAAACCGACTGACGTTTGGAGAGTAATGTCAAGTTTGTACGGTCTACTGTCGGTCTGGAGTCGGTTTCGTTGCTTTATCTGACGTATCATATGCTACGTACAAAACATTTGTCTCCAACCCTTTTATTTTGCGAAGGACGTTTTTCCCCGCAGTGTTCAGAAATCGCACTTTCGAAGTAATTGCCTCATATCGTGAAATTATAATTATGCCACATTTGGTTCTCTTTCTCTCTTTATCTCTCTCACACACATTCAAATTATTACAAGTCTCACAAATATTATTTCATATTAAAGGTAATGCAAAGTTTTAGACAATTTGAAAAATTGGAGGGATAGTAATTCTTTAAAATGTTGATGTATTTGGATGCCCCTGTGGATGTATTATAAGCACAGGCAATTTAGCTTCTAAAACACTTCTGCTTTAATTTTCAAATATTTCAAATAGCGCCTAAGGCCGTTCCATGGTAGCTGCGACCATGGAAATCTCAGAAAATGCAGTTCTGGTATATAATTTCCAAACGGGAATAGCAAATCGGTCGATTATAGTCAAGAAATATTGTTTTAAAACTAAATTAATGTCAGTCTTGAGAGGGAGCTATACAACATAAAGTGTTTAATATTTACAGTTTCATTACTTTAAACTCGATTTCAACCGCGCCAACGATCATTGAATATTGCAAAATCGCATATGCTTCCAATTTGTTCATTTGAACCAAATTCATGATCCCATACCAAAACGTTGTCAGAAAATGGGTAACCACAATTGTCAACTAATTGAACATATTGCAATCCTAACGCATGAGATATACGGTGTTACTTGAAACATTGCATTTACTTGTATTCCTAACCTGCAGCGTAGGGACGGGAGAGGGCGGCTACTCACTGTGTCTCAATACATTTCTCAAGGGACAGTTATACCAAGGGATTCAAAATATTGTGATTTTTTTCAGTGTAGAAAATAATCTTTGCAGGTGTTAAAAGGGTTGCCCCATACATCATGATCAGAAATGCTTTTGTGTTTATATACAAAGCAAAGTGCATTTGTGGCAAAGGAAAGATTAAAGCATAAAAGGTCGCGTAGTCAGTGTACCGTCGATCAAGTGATACAGGAATCGAATCCCAAACGTAACTCATACAACTTTTGGCAAGACAATAACTTTCATGTGCACATCTAAACTACAGATAGTATATCTTATGTGGAAGTGGAATTTCTTTCATTTTATTGTCTTTTCCTAGAATAAACATAATACTGCTCTGAAATTATTGCTGATTTTCATTCTCTCTTTAGAGTCAAAACAGTTAATTAAACCAAAGGTTTGCTTTTTCTTGCTTGAACACTTTTGATTTTTCGATTGCATTTCTTAAATATAGGTTAGTGCAGGTAAACGGTTAGGGTATAGACCCTGTTGTTAAATTCGTAATCATCAATCTTATTATACAATAATTCGGTGGAGATAAATATGACGAAGGGTCGTTATAATGATAACTACACACATTCCTAGTGATGTAGACCAAAACAAGAAAAGAAAGTCAATCAAAGAAGGACTCAGTGGAAGTTAGAAACATCCAGCTTTTTTGTGAAAATAAAGCTAAAAGACGCCATCTGGGACAACAACAACAACACTTTTTCATTATCTCGCCCAAATTATTTTGTGCAGCGCCCTCTGTAACAAAACTCAACTATCTCTTTAAATGCGGATCCAGGGTTTGATACCCTGTAAAGTTTGGAAATTGATATCACTAAGTGTGTGTTTAGGAAAACATAACTGTATTTTGGTGGTATATCTACTAATATGGGGCTACCTCTGTATTAAAGGTAATACAAAGTTTTGGTATGGGGTCATGAATTCGGTTCAAATGGACATATTGGAAGCATGTGCGATCCTACAATATTCGGTGATCGTTGTCGCGGTTGAACTCGAGTCTAAACTTATAAAATTGTAAATAATTAACTCTTTATGTTGTATAGCTCCCTCTCAAGGTCAAGATATTAACTAAGCTATAAAACAATGTTTCTTGACTAAAATCGACCGATTAGTTATTCCCGTTTGGCAATTATATATCACAACTACATATTCTGAGATTTTCATGGTCGCAGCTACCATTGTACGGCCGTAGGCGCGATTTGAAATTTGTATATTCAATTTTTCTCGAAAGCAGAAGCGTTTTAGGGGCTAAAATTTCGGGTGCTTATAATACATCCACAGGGGCATCCAAATATATAAAAATTGTAAAGAATCACTATCCACCCAATTTTCAAAATTTCCCAAAACTTTGTATTACCTTTAAGAGAAGTTAAGCATAGAAATTGATAAGGGGGTAACTCATTGTATTTGAACAAGGGATATTTATTATGATATCCTTGAACTGGTCTAATGTCGTTTATTTAGACTAAGCATGCACAAGCCGATAACCATGATAACACAGGTTCAACAATATTCATGAGATATTTCTACCGATAGTGATTATCTATGAAAACATGTCTAGGCAATGGTGGATCCAGGATTCTATGGCAGGGGGGGGGGGGGGGACCGCCACATGTACGAAAACTCTAGAATTCTATGACACCTCTGCAAAAATAAAAAAAGTTATCTTTGTTTGGTAGTGCCGTTCAGATTTACATAACAGGTATTAAGAACGAGCAAATAAAAGAGTTTTTGGCAGGGGAGGGGAGGGGGACAAGGTCGTGTCCCCTGTGCCCCTTGATCCACCACTGCTGGTAATACGACACTTGAATATGATCTACTCTCATGCTATTCTTATCTCACCCTCTCTATCCTTCTTTGCTCGTACGCATTATTAATACTGATAGTATTTTGTATCACATTCTGCTTTCAAGAAGGTATCAGTCCCCTTTACTGTCCCTCCTCAATAATTGATTTATTATCTTTCTTGATCATCAATGAAGCTTTCTTTCCATTAACACAATTGTTCTTCTTTCCAGCTATCATTCTTGTCGCGTCCCATTGATTGTCTAAGAAAGACAAATTGAAAGAGCGGTTGAGTAAACATGTTTATACGTTTTGTCAACATACTAGCCGTGTCCTCAATCAATATTCATTCATTCACAAGATGAAGCTTCTCTAGGAATGATGATAACATGCACGAATTTCACAGCGTATGCATTACATGTTCAACATTTACATGAACATTCCATACAACAGTACAAACACAAAATTCATTAAAAGCTTTTTGGTGCATTTTGCATCCTTGCAGCTTTATCAAGTGCTTTTGATACTCAAGTTGTCAGTTTTGTAACATTTAGTTTATGAATGTACGTGAGTGCATGCTCGTGTGCGAAAAGGAGTGGGTGGGGTAGGGGAAATATGTGTGGGACGGGATATATTTATTTCATGAGTATCTCGATATGGATCCACAAGCCAGGCCTTGTAAACACTTGCATTCATTTTCTAGATGGATTGACAGACACGCGCGCGCACTCACACACACGCCCACACAATATACAACCACACAACCCACTCCCACATACCCACACTGACTTGCCAGTCTCATTCTCTTCAAACGCCTACTCTTGATTAAGGATATATCTCCTTCGAATAATCTTTTTCTTTCTCTTTATAATCCTCTTCAAAAAATTATTTTGTTTTGTTCCAATGTACATTTTATTCACATACCTCTATATATTCTTTGTTGATTTACATACGTCTCCTCGCTTGACACCCTTCTCCTTATTCTCTTGTATACAATGTTATACATGATTAAATGTTTATTTGTATTTTCTCTTTACCTCTTTCTCATTCTGTCCCTTTCAAGTTCTATCCGTTCTCAATTCTCAGATATAATCAAGTCCCTGGAAAAAAAAGATATTCTACCAGATAGCAATGAGGTGTGAGTTAAATTCGGCATGTTATAAACAAAGAATGCCATTTTTAAATATTTTATTTTATTTATTTTTCCACTCAAATATCCACAAGTTTAAATGACATTATATAAACCATACAGTTTTATAATACATAATAGAACAAATGAATTATACAAGAAACTAAATACTGATAAGTATGTACGTAATAAGTTTGAGAATAAGACAAAATATTCTATATTGCTTGATTTAACTGAGAGGGAAAAAAAGGGAATTTCAGATAAACTAGGCTTGTTGAACGATTCGTGATTTTATATTGAATGTGAAATGCCCCTTCTTGAAGTACACCCGTCCGCTGACAAGATAATATTATGTCGATAGGAATTTACCAAGATGAAAGCTATATGTTATCTCCAAAGACTAGCATGCTATCTTCTGCTGATAAGATCTTGATGAAATGTAAATTTTACAAGTTTTATAAACGGACAGATAGCGCTTTGAGATCTAATAGTAATACACGTAGGACAAT
The DNA here is from genome assembly GCA_035222895.1 of Strongylocentrotus droebachiensis. Lineage (NCBI taxonomy): Eukaryota > Metazoa > Echinodermata > Echinoidea > Camarodonta > Strongylocentrotidae > Strongylocentrotus > Strongylocentrotus droebachiensis. The sequence goes on along the minus strand of JAVYIG010010553.1, from coordinate 23,628 downwards.
TATAACTTGCATCATTCCATTTATCATATCAATTATGTTAACATAAAGGAACTGTTAGCAAAAGAAACGGAAATTGATGTGATATTCCTCAACCAGATACACTAGTCTAAAGTGCAGTTTCATCCATTACGGAAATATTCAGCAAAGTAAATCAAATGTCATATACTTCCTTTATGTAAGATAGTTCATCTCTGCAATATCAGGATATGCCCCCGATAGAAATTACGGATATAAACAGTAGATTCGTTCTAAAGATGTGTTAAAAACATACTACCATAGATCACGAAGAGCCGCTTTATAAAATAAAAATAAAATTCACGTTTCCGTGAAAAAATGAATGATAAAAACGAGATAATTCACTGCGGATATTCTATTGGCCGTGATCTCGAGCTCATCTATATCCAGCAAGCATCAATGCGACTAAACTCCACTTAGGCCACAGTCACATCGTCCCCACACCGATATCAAACTGACCGATTCTTTCGGAGTAATTTCATTTTCTGTTCGGTCTGGTATCTGTATCGTGGGGAGTGTAATTTTCTGTTTGATGTGTCGTTTCGCTCTCTTTTGTGTGACTGGGGCATCGAGGATTGCGTCGTCTTGATAAAAAGCGCTCATCGTTTGTTTCGCTGCTACATACTTGAGTGAGGTGATGGAGGCTGGTGAACTATGCCTCTTCCGTCTCCAGTCTTTCAACTTGAAAACGTCTAGAGAAGAGGTCTCGAGAAATTTATTGGACTTTGAAAACCTTTTCTTTGAATCGTCATTTCTTACAATCGTTTTACATTCTCCAGACCAGTCGATTGTTCGTCAGATGGCAGATAAATATTTCATTATCTGAAACAATTTTCTGCGTGTTTCCCTTGATGATTTTTGTGACGCTTCGTTGATGTTCAGGATATTCGTCATGATGAACGGTTCCTGCCTATATTGCGGATTCGAAATAATATGCGTAACACGAATTGGCGACGTAGCTGTGAATACTACTTTATAACATGACGATGTTTATTCCCCCTCCCGGAAGATTGTGAAGTTTTAACATATTAATTTTGTTTCTACTAGCACCTGGTCGAACTTCGTAAACATTTTCCCCATCATTTCTGATCGCAAACTTGTATACGAAATCACTTTCAAATCTCTTTATTGTTGGAAGTTGAGTTTTAATAACAACTTTCCCTCCATCACTTTTGTTATTCTTGATCAATATAATCCTGGTCGAACTTTAAAAGGAAAGCGAATAGATATTCCACCATCGTATCGACACATTGGTATTCATAACACGGCTAATACCTGACATGATTACCTTGACTACTGCCAATTTGATCTCATATTAGATTTAAAAACGATGGGATGAGGAGGGGACCACCAGGAAATATGCACCCGACGACGCGGAAGTGTCTTCTAACATTCTCACTTGTTAGCAAACCGTGACAGAGCTTGACAGAATTAACAGTATATACATCGAATATTATTCATCGAAAGAACACACTTTCTTCTTATGATTGGACCATGTAATTTGTTCCTCAGCTAAGCATATGAATATTTACGTATTCACCATCCGTCAACAAGTTTGAACCACTATGAAATGATACAAATAGCTGTGATCGAAATATAGTACTGAACAAACGGGTATATTCTTCATCTCCTGAATGACCTGTGGATCATAATTCATCAAGTTGTGTCTTTCCTTTAGTTCGTTCACTCGTCTTAATCAATGATTGTGTAAGAAACATCATGAAAGTCATCTTCGATTGATCAAGCACTACTCCACGGTTCAGATGACAGCAACACTATAGTAGTAAAACTCATGCATGGGACAGACGCATTTATCACGGCCTGTAATAATGTAACGTATCGCCAAGGGATCGTTGGTAGGCGTTCCGAAGGCATCCTCACAGTTTCCAGCATATAATATCGTGTGATTGTCTATTGCTTCCTTTCAACCGATAGGAAGTAATCGGATGTGCTTTCTTTTAAACGATCTCTCTGATATACTTTAACATGAACGTTCGATGAACAATTACTGTCATCGTATTTTGGAAGAGCCATTCGCCTGTTCACTAATTTCATGAACAATGAATCTGTCATACCCAATAAGCATTTATGCGGTAATATTTTATAGTCTTCAGTTCATCTTTGGTATTCCCGGCAACGTGCTCATCATCGTGGTTTATTCAAGGAAGAAACGGAAGATCAGTACGGACATACTGATCATCGCCCAGGGCACCATCGACCTCGTCGCATCCCTTCTCGCACCGATCAACATCCTCAAGTCAGTCTCTGAACGCTTCACCATCAAGGCCATCTGCCGCATCGCGCTCTTCGGCAACAACTCTCTCGCCTTCGCGTCCTTATTTCTAACCGCAGCGATCGCCTTCGACCGCTTCTTCTTCGTTTGCCGCCCATATGGAAAGCGGGCGTCGAATAAACAAGCGCTGTGTCTGGCGGTTATTTGCTGGATTTTTGGAAGCTCACTCACAAGCACAAAGCTCATCTATGTGGATGCTTATGAATCAAGGCCTGGGGAATGGACATGTCTCGTTGTGGATACCCAAGATTTCTTAGATACCCTCGAGGCATGGTTGAAGACATCGGGTTTTGTATTCGCTTTGGTGACAAGCGTTGTAATGTATGGGAAAATATACAAGACTATCAAAAAGCAGGCCAAGATCCATGCACAGCTTGTAGGAGGAGTGTCAAACCAAATGCACAAGTCTAGACTATCGACGGAAGCTCCAACCGTGCAGAGTACAGAGCTACAAAATATTGCGCCTCGGTATAGCAGTCGTGTACAATCAGTTAATAGTGAAACGTTGGATAAACGTAAAGACAACACGAACGAAGGAACCACGAGCAGTCGAACCCAACCGAATCTCCTGGTTATTAACAACGGAAACACATCAGCTACCTTTTCGATTTCGAATACAATTGATCATCGGTCACAGCCCCAACCTAAAGCGGTTTCCGTCGGACCCATTTGTCCGCGACCAAAACTATCTGACCGCGGCGAGAACAGAACGACAAAGATGTTGATGGCAGTGACAACCATACTCCTTGCTTCATGGTTACCACCCATTGTCTTTTTCCATCTTCGTGACAGCATACTGGAGATCATTGAGCGTTCTGTCGCTGCTGATACTCTTGTTTACATCGGCAAGAGTCTGCCAGGCATCAATCACATTATTAACTATTTTGTGTTTACTTCCATGAACAAGCGCTTTCGTTTGGATTGCAAACGTCTGTTCAGAGCCTGACTCACAATGTGTGGTTGCGTCTCAAGTCCGTTGCACACGAGGCGTCATTTCCTTGGCGTAGGACTGCGTCAGTGATTAATGCGGTCTTTGACGCACCACGTGACAGCTAGTGCTATTGTACAAACTGATTGCATAATGAACCGAGCACACAATGGCCCGAATTCACAAAGGAGATTTGTCGACAAACCTAGGTTTATTTTCGTCATTTGACTCGTTGTGACGCGTTATGTGCGTCATATGACGCACAATAGCTTTGTCGACAAACCTTCTTTGTGAATTCGGGCCGTTCTGTTTAATCACAAACTGTATGGGCTAAAGGCATTTATAGATTTCATTAGCGCAGGTAATAGCGAATTCGGATTGGTGTCTCGTTTGAAACAGACGTATAAGACTGTGAAACGCCTGAGGATGAGCAAGTAATGGAGAGAAGCGACAGATTCAACAAATCTTAATCAAGACCATGATGAACAACATCTTTGCTGATCATGTATTTTATCCTGGATAAATATATTTCAATAGTAAACACCTTTGAAGGTAATGGCCCGGTCCCACTGGCCGACGGACACAAAACGTATGCATAAGGGACACAGCGGACGAGCAAAATTTCGGGGATGGCTCCATCCGTTTTCATCCGCTCCAGAAATGGACAAAATTTGCGAAAATTTGCGAAAACAGAACGGAAAATAACGGACGTGGGTAGTATGTAGCGGGGATGTTAAACGGATGTTCATCGGAAGCCTAGCGGATGAAAGCGGATGGAAGTGGATGACAGCTTTGAATACTTTATATACGAGATGCATACGCTTACATCCTTTCTATTTCCGTGCTACTAACGATGTATATACGTTCCATGTACCTTATCTTTCCTCCCTCTTTCCGTTTTCAGCTGCAGCGGATGTGAGTTGCGAGGATGCCCAGAGGATGCAGAGAGGATACAGCGGACGTTTAACGGATAATAACGGACATAGAACGTTTGTTGCTCGTATTTGTCGCGGATTTACATCGTACACGGCGGAAGTTCATCCGTTCTAAAAGTTTTGTGCAGCTCAAAACTTTTTGCGCGGATGAAATCACAGTGGACGGATGCTCGACGGATAGAGCGTATGAAACACGTATGCAATGAGTACACAACGGATGCATAGCGTTTTCCAACGGATGGCAAGATTTTTTTACGTTTTACATCCTCTTTGCATCCGTAAGTGCAGTGGGACCGGGCCTTTAGGTCGGACTTGCAACACTGTATTCAAATGAAAGAGCAAGTCCATTCCGATAATAACTTACTTTCAATAGAAGCAAAACAATCAGAAGAACCAATCAAAAAAGTTTGAGAAAAATCCGATAATTAATAACAAAATTATGAATTTGTAATTACATGAAAACCTTTGAAAATCATAAGACAATTGGCAACTCACTCATGGGTCTGCGCCGGCATTGATTCTCCTTCCTCTAATGTTTTTGTTTATATTGATAATAATATACATTTTCCATTCCCCCCTAAGAATTTTGTTTCCTAACATCAGCATCCAAGTTATATTGATAGTAATATGTTTTTGTGAGGATGCATTAATATGCAGTAATTTTTTGTCCTGTCATTAAATCATTAAACAAATGTGAATTTTGATAAACTATTTGTATCAAAACGAAAGATTATGAATATACAATATTCAGAAATTAGTATCAATTTTTCAAAGTTCATAAAAGATTTTGTGAAATGTCATGCATGCAATAAGATACGAATTATGTAACCTGGCCAAAGGCTTGGGAGAATCAAGTTCTTGGGGATAAAAAGGAAAATGGATGGGATAAAAATATATAAAGCAATTAATGAATAGTGAAGCAATGACGTCACAAAGTGATATCCTAATTGGCAATTTGTGTAGTGAATTACATTGTTCCATAGTTTTTCATACCATTTAAAAAACGCATAACTTCCTCATTAGTTATCCGATTTTTGTCAAACTAATTTTGCTCGGTTTCTCTTGTTTTTCCGCATTTATTGAAAGCACGTTATTTTTGGAGAGGAGTTAGCCTACAATTATGTGGAATATATAACATTGTTTTATATTAAATATTTCCCTTTCTCAACCGTTAAGAACATTAAAGGTATATTCAAATTGTAAACATTATTTTGTATTAAGGACCTCGAACATGGAAGTACAGCTGGTATTGCCAGTACAGCTGAAATACAGCTGAAATTAAATTCCATTGTGTAAGTTATACATGTAAAGTTTGATCTCGTAAAGTTAAAAAAAAAGTACCCGTCAACACGGTGATGGTTATTTTGAAGTGATATATATTTCGTATTTTCAGTACCTTCAAGGGTAGGTTTGAACATATGCAAACAAGTAGAGGGGCTATAAATCCTAATGATCATAAACTCGCCAACGTGTTGTCGTTAAATTTGCGAGCAAGCGAGCAAGGAATTTATTTGTCTCTTTTAATTTTAAATGTATTGATCCATTCTCGGCCCTGAGTGCAAAGCCTAATGACATCGCAAAGAGAGTCGTAAATATTCATAAATGAATGATACACGCCAATAACAACTACAAATATCAACAGACGTCTCTGTTCAACCAGAGGACTAGTAGTTTCTGATTGTTCACCCTTGTAAGCCCATAATGAATAAACCAACTTGCATATGAAATGGTATAAATGACAGGAAAAGCATAAATCAATGTGGAAGTGAAATAAGTTTCCAAGAATTAGCAAGTGATAAATATTAGTAGCATTCGGAGTGGAAAATAACGGTTGAAAATATCAAAACTTGCAAACTCATTTCTTGCTTTGAAATATTTTTGTTGAGTTTGCCCTTAACTGGATGACCACGGCCTACCTAGAGATACCAGGATTTAGGAGGACTTTATTTATTAAACATGAGCGTAATATTGACTGCTTATCGTCATTTCCGACTTACTTTAAGCTGAAAATCGAAATGAAATATCTCACGCATATGAAATAGTATGAATGAAATAACTTTTCAAGAATTAGGAATTGAAGAATATTAGTAGCATTCGGAGTGAGTGGAAAATAACGGTTGAAAAAAATTCAGATGCCACTTTTTCCGATAACTGTTCTTACATGCCAATACATTCGAAAATACTTTTGAGAAATTAAGTCAATGACAATTCCAATGCCCTTCTGAATATCCTTCCGGGATCATTTTTGCATGGCGTCATTCCAATGTTCGCACATTTCAAACGGTGATGGAAAAGGCTATTACAATTACCTTGAGTTGATTCCATGAAAGAAGTTGCTATAATGTTTAATGAACAACTCTTTAAGATCGTGTTTAAGTAGAAGTTGATGATGATTTGATAATGAGACCATTTAGAATTGATAGGAAGAAAGATGAAAATGTCTGAGCAGGGACGTGATAGAGAAGGACTTGAATCAAGCCGTTCTCCTTTGACCCCATGCTCCAAGCCGCCGGAAAGTTATGCGCTAATCTGCAGCTGTTGACCAGGTGGTGAGATAAAAGAGCGCATGAAATTTTAGGATTTAGAATTCCTACATCAGAAAATGGTATCACAGCAACTGTTCGCTGTCCCTTCCAATGATTTCTCATCCATTGTTGAATGTGTAAAGAGTAGAACAAGCGAACACAAACTTGTGTAATTTCATTCTTTTTTAAACTTGAAAATTACTAAAAACACGCGAAAACACGCATTAGCAAACTTAATGTTATTGAAGATTGTAAATCATGGATCAAATAACGGGACATTAAAGCATGCACAAATTAGCGCATCATCCTAAAATATTGAGTTTTTGACAGGATGTAATTTTTCTTTTACCAACTCTGGCACACAATTTAAAGGCAGGACGGAGTTCTAAATTTGAAAATTTGTTTGATGCACTATTCCCAATAAAATTCCCATATAAAGTTTTTAATTTACACTGTAATTTTGCCGGTAATTTAATATTTTGTAATAAATGTAAAACTGGTGCCTGGCTTCCGAAATTCCCCGCAGTGGAAGCGCGGTTCGGAGCATGGAACTTCAAAGCCAAGTGGAATGTTACACATCCCATTGTTACGCTTTAGAACTCAAGAATGCGTTTGAATAAATTACAAGAGTTTCGCCTCCTGTTCTTTCACCTCCCTGGTCTGAGATAGCATATTTGGCTTGAACGTGTGAAGTCATTTATTGCTTTGAAATATATTTTGGTTGCATTTGCCCGTCGATAGATTTTACGGGCTTTAGAGATACCTTGATTTCGGAAGACGTTATTGTTTATCAAACATGAGAGTAATACCTTCTTTATATTGCCATTTCGACACGATTTGAAGCTGGAAGTCAAAATGAAATATTTCAAAAAAACTATTTCGATATTTAAAAAAATGAATAGTAATTGCTATTGTATTTCGTCAGAGTAATTTTTCCCCATGCAATTCAGTGATCTTAAATAAAATGAAGCAAGGGCAGAATATATTTTTTAGATTTAACAAAAAGGCTATACATTTGCAATAACGATGCACATTTACACTTCTTTCTATAACATTTCCTTGCATTTAGTATTGCCATAGACCAGTATTCTGATTTTCTGTCAATGCGATTTAATTATACCTCATATGAATAATGACTCCACGCATCAAGAATTTCAGAATTCATTTCAATAAACAATTTAAAACCAAATATGAATCTATGACTTTTTTTAAGAGGGGTGAGTGAAGAAATTTGTCGCTCAATAATTATACTTTCACCTTCAAAACTTTTCTAAAAAAGAAGGTTAACTTTTGGTAAGGTTAAAAAAATAATCTGTGAGCTATCGCAATCTTTTTTTTCTCCACGTGGAAGATTAATAATAGTGTCGATTCTCATGAAAACGATTTTGCTCTTTAAATTCTCTTATATTCAAAATAAGAGTAGAAATATTTGAAAAACTTTGAATACTTGTCCGATTTGCATGTTTTAGAACAAACATAACATATCAATCGTCATCTATGCGCAACTTGTCAAATACTGATAATTATACTCCGCATATGATCTTATATCCTTTTCAAATTAAAGGGGATGAGAGCGTCGATTGATAAGGCGTGTTTATATTGTACATAATCAATATGAAATTAATATTTAAACAGTAAAGTATACTTGTAATATTGTTATATGTCTGGCAGCAGTGTTTGGAAATGTTTGCATTTGGTTTGTTCGTTTTTGAGGTTTCATCGTATTATTCAATTTCAGTTTAGATTCATTTTCCAGTTGTTTGTTTCATGCTGTACATATATTTGACATTTGGCAATGTAATTTGGCAATATGATCTCATAAAGTTTATGGTACAAATAAAAACATGAATTCTTTTAAGCGATACAGGAAATAGACAATGAGTGCCTGATATAGATTTGTTTGAATGCACTAAATAAAAAAGGTGAAAGAAGAGTGAAATTTGGAGGGGCCTAAGAAGAAACGAGAGATGACGAATGGGAGATAAGTGAAGGAACGTTCAAAGGAAAAGATAGAAGGAACCCATTTAACACTTCTTTGCGATTGGTTTGTTAAATTTTAATTTCTAGCATTACATCCACTTTTAATACCGGTTCTACCATGAAATCAGCATGGGCGTCGCTAGAGGGAACGTTTGAACCACATTTATTTTCTCTCTTTAAAATCGATTAACAAAATAATCGACAAATCTATTAAAAACAAGAATAATAAGCTAGTTATTAAACCCCTCGCGTCGGGGGATGAGGGGGAATGTGAACATCTCCCACCCATTCAGAATGGTCTGTGATACATGTCCTCTTTCACTGTCTTTATACACGGAATGCTGCTGTCTACGTACCATGGACACAGGCATGTATTACACAATTATTATTATTATCAACATCTTCATTTTTAATATTTCCTAAGCAGCATATCTCCTGTCCACAGGAGCATGAAATCTAAGTGAATGACAGATAAAAACAGCTTTCACGTGATGGCTACTTACAGATCTGGGGGTGCTTCACAAAGATCCTGAGTTGAACTTATCTCTAAGTTTGACTTTACAATTATGGAAAGCCGTTAGCATCTTTCAAAAATTTTTGTAAAAGTTATTTTAAATGGCATACAATGTTGATTCAAATCATTCATATTTTCTATCATAAAGGAGTTTTTTATGTTCTTGATGTGTAGTTTATGAAAAGTATAAAATAATAGTTTTTTGCTTTTGAATATATTTTATTTCAAGGCTACAAATGGCTCTACATAATGTTTAAGTCCAACTTAAAGTTAAGTTCGACTTATGATCTTTGTGAAACACCCCCTGGGTTCCTATTTCTCGAGGTTAGAGATGACAATAACCTTGAATATATTCATCCGCAAGGGGTAAGCAGCCACTCGAAATTCTCGAAAGCAGAAAAAGTGAAAGTGTACGCGGTTAACGATCAGAGTTGAATCCAATGACCAGAGATAGGATAATAATTTAACTGCTTAGTTCAGTTCACTTTATATGAAAGTTATCATTATTAATGTTATATCTATTTAATTTAATTGGTTATGATAATAAGGAGTATTCTGATGATAAAACAACAATAATAATGATATTGAGTAATGAAAATAATATTGAAGAACGACTGCCCGAACAACAAAAATAACAATGATAATGGAAATGTTAACAATAATGATGATAATGATAATAATACAAATAAGAATATCAATGATAATAACAACAACAACAAAAGCAAAAACAAACAACAACAATACCAGCAACAACAATAATGATAATAATAAATGCCAACTCGCTTAGAAATTCAAGATTTAAAACAATCAAAATTTTCATATTTTTGGCACATCTAATTTTCCCCTTAAGAATTTTAATGTTTAAAAAGATTAGCCGCGCCACATTTGTATCCATAGGGAAATTCTGGGGAGTTGGAGGACCTGTTTGAGCTCTTTCATTTTGTCTAAAGTAGGCCTACCGAACTGTTTTTGTTTGTCGGACTAACGGCACTCCTTAAAATGTGATGTACCATTTTTTGCTTGTCAGAGAAACCTGGATTACAATTATGATAATAATAATGATAATTCCTCCTTGCTTTGAGAGCGATTTCAGCCTATGATGGTGCCGTGCGCCATTCTTAAGAAATTACCTCAAATTACTGTTTTTGCTGAAACACAATTTTATAGACTGACAGTTATAATTCACAAGGCAACACACCAGAACCTAACTTGTTAACACAAAGAGAAAATCGTTAAAGTCCTGAATTCCCTCAACGAATAACAAAATCACACAAAAATAACATCGTGTATATGAGTCCAAAAGGGTAACCTTTATGTAAGTTGAGATATTGTAAACATACAGGCATACTTGTTCAATATTCTGATTATATTCTGTTTGTATAGTTGTATGCTTGCTACCCATCTACCTCTCTTTCCATTTGCAGATTGTATGACCATGTTGTGCCTTGAAGATACACAATCGCTGATAAATAATCACTCTTCTTTCCAATTTTTTCGCTTCTCCCCCTTTCTCCCCGTTTCTCCCTCTCTCTCTCCCTCTCTCTTTCTCTCTCTCTCTCTCACTCACTCTTTATTTCCCCATTTCTCCCCCTCTCTCTCTCTCTCTCTCTCTCTCTCTCACACACACGAACACACACATCTCACACACAGGTGCTTAAATATATTTATTAAATTCCGGATTGCTTCAAAGGCGACAGAGATTTTAGCAACTGCAATTTCCTTCAGTGATGCACATAACTATAGAGACGAAATCGACTTAATAACGATTTTAACTCATTTTAAAAGGAGTCATTGGAGCTGTCCCGGACGCGACTTTACGTTTTATAGTTCCGTCATTTTCACGATAAGTGAGTAAAACCGGGCTGCAGCAAAGACTACATGTACAACTGGGCGTTGTGGCGTGCGCCTGTAATCCAAGCTGCGTGTAGCCTATCCGATAGGCGTCGGGCTAAATGGAAAGTGTACTAATCGCGTTATGGAGACTGACATCGGCGAGGGCGTCAGCCCGAGCGCCTATCATCACTGGTCAACTCATCATTATTCGTATATGTGTATCGTATGTGTGACGAGCGTATTCTCATGCATGATTCATAAGACTAGCCTTATTTGGTGATGGATCACTTTGATTCAACCAATCAAATATCATCTCCAGGTTCCCCATCGCTCATTGGCCTATTTTGGTCCATGCTACATAAATATTCATGAAAGAGCTTCACAGGGGGTTCGTAGATTTTCTACGAACGAAACATGGTACATAAAAGAAAATAAAACTGTTCGCATGAACCAGTGATGATAGGCGCTCGGGCTGACGCCCGCGCCGATGTCACTCTCCACATAAACGCGATTTGTAAAGCCCGACGCATATCGGATAGGCTAAGCTGCGTGGGGAAGTTCTCAGCTGAAATGATTGACGACGGTGCGAGATGCAGTTTGCGTGCTATTCACATGTATTGCATTGACTCTCGAGTACCGTACCCATTTATATCTAACGCTGTTTACCTTCATCAAAATCCCCTGGAAATATGGATATGGACGAAAAAATACTTGATTTGAGTTTTGAGGAGATAGAAGAAGGCTCCTCCATGGCATGGTTTTGGTTCTTAATCTGACTTTAGTCTAGATAAATGGTATATAACTTCCAAAAAGCGAGTGAATATAATTATCGTCGATGCATGTAGCGTTCAAGTTTCCCGTAGCGAGTAGCTGTGCGTGCGTACCCTGTGTGTGCAATATAGCACGTAGTCTTTGCTGCAGCCCGGTTTTACTCACTTATCGTGAAAATGACGGAACTACAGTGTAAAACGTAAAGTCGCGTCCCGGACAAGCCTCAAGGTTGTTAAAACTGGTACATGATATAAACATCTTTAAGGTGGGAAAGGACTGTACTATTCAGAACGTGCGCCCCTGCTCACACATTCTTATGCACAAGAGAAATATGCACGCACACTAAAGCCCCCATCACACCAAACTAATGATATTATTTATTTTTGGTGCTTGATAAATCTTTATAGATATTTATCACAACTATGAAATTTTAGATGGTTACCATTTCGTGTTTTTTTTCTTTTCTTTTTACTTTCTTCTTTCTTTCTTTTTCTTCATTTTCATTTTTAAAAATTCAGTTATGAGTTATGAGTTTTTGATCGATCGGGTGGGTGGTACATGCACAACACTACTTATTATAGGCTTTGTATAAGCTTGGCTTGTTAGAACTCTTGTGAGTAATGTGCCGCGGGATTCCATATCCTTAAACTGCTGGCGAACAGAGCAACAAGACCAAGCTCTGTAATTATTAGGATCTCTGTCGAGTAGTGCCGTGTTTGTGCCATCGAACTGGATCGACCAAATCAATTGATTCATAATATATATATGCAATATTTTTCCCGTAACATGAGAGTAATTTTTAATAGTTTCATACTATTAATTAAATGTAATGTTAACTGTTATTGTATAATTGTTTTAAATGGGGGCACGCTACAAGAGTCCTATCTCGCACCCCGGGGCAACGTGTCTGACACGGCCGGTTGTAGCAACTACTCCGAAGATCAAGATTACATTAATCTTGATCTAAGGAGACACGAACGAACGAACCAAACTAATTGTCACTACGTTCTGGAACCGTCCTAGAAAGTCGTAAAACGGGTTCGTTCGTAAACAGTCCTCAATACGTCCATATCGTTTGTTCTCGTCCATAGCCAGTTCATATTAAGTTCAGATCGGGTAGATTAGGCAGTCGAAGCCAGTCCGTAGTCAGTTTAAACCCATTATTAACTAGTTCTACCTCGTTCCCGATACGTCCAAACCCATTCTAACTAGTTTGCCACTTGTTCTAACTAGTCTTTAACCCGACCACCCCGTTCAGAGGCAGATCAGCTCTTCCTCATCTCGTTCTGAGTGCGTTCGAACGCGCTCCTAGAGCGTGTGCAATCCCATCCTGACTCAGGAGTTATAAAAACCCAGAGCGTTCTCGCCATTCCTCAATACCGTTCAACCTCAACGCTTTAGGCTTTGCAGATCGAGACGTTCAAGTCAAGCACCTATCACACCAAACTAGTTCTCACTACGTTCTGGAAAATGTTGCCAAACGGGCTCAAACTGTGTGTGAACTGAATGAATGTATTATTAAAGACATTAGGCCAGTCTGAGCCCGTCCATAAAGTCCTTAAACAGGTCGCAAACAGTTAATATTATGTTAAACTCCGTTCGCACACAGTTTGAGCCCGTTTGGCAACATTTTCGAGAACGTAGTGGAACTAGTTTGGTGTGATGGGGCTTTACTCTTTAAAAAAAAAAGAAGACGAAAGAATCTGGTTTATATACTGGTATGGTTATTTGGCTTGTTCTACATCTTTTTTTCTAAATCCTCATGTCTTTCTTTTTCTCTCCTTTACTCATTTTAAGCTAATTCTGCGTGTCTGTATTTAGAGCATCGCAGGATTCATATAGTGTGCGAAATGCGGATAAGATGCTTTCATTAGAATACACATTCGATCAGGACATATCGACTGACCATTACAGCCCATTAACAACGATACTCCAACTCAGGCATGCGGGTTAACAACAAGAAAACTCCATTTAATTCTTTTGGATGAGGCTCTTAATTAGTTATTTTGTCATTGGACTATTTACCGAGTGCCTAGGACTCCTACGTTCATCCATGAGTATGCTTTTCGGCAGGACCTATCAAACAGCAGCGTTAATTGATTGTCATAGAGTTAGCTTTACTTCTAAAGTGTATTAAGTCTAAAGTCAATGACGTCATGATGTGCGTAAATGAGGATTGTCATTAGGTTGTGTAGCAACGGCAATCAATTATGAGAATGCACACATGGTATGATCTTCCTCTTATCTGGCACATGGATTTAAATGAAGTAAGATTAAACAAAAGTACATTCAGCCTTCAATTCTTGATATGTATAAACCCCCCCCCCCCCCCCAAAAAAAAAAAAAAAAAAAAAACATTCACAAGAAATCGTCCAAATGCAGCCGATCCTTACAAAGTATAACAAAATGCGTAAGAACTTCAATCGAAATAATGAAGAGGAAACCCCCCTTATCTATAGAATATATTTGTAATTGGATTATTAGTTATGTTATAGCGGCGTGTCATCCCATGATATTGACTGTTGTAGGCCAAATATAACACTTGCAATTTTAGGGAACATCAATGACACTGTATGTAAAGCAATCGAAACAATCGAATTTGTTGAAGAAATTACTATTTGAAGGAATTGCGTCAAGAAAATTAATTGGCCAGATTATGTTAATACAGAATCATTATTACTTTTAGCCACACATAATGGTTTCCGGGAAAGAAGAAATAAGAGGATAGTTTTGTTTAATATCACGTTTGTTTACCACTCACTGTAACATTGTTACTAGAGCATGCATTCAGAATAGACTGTAATGACGTCACAAAGTTCGATGTGAAGGGAATATATGTAGTTGCAATTCATGAAGAACTTGGACCACTTTGAAAAAAGCTATCAGCTAACAAGGGCAACTCAACCCATGAGTGGTGAATAAATCAATCAAATAAAGTGGTGAAGGGATTAATGGAAGTAATATCAAGAAACTAAATGGAATAAATTGCCAATTAGGAACATCGGATGTCGGAGTCATCTCTTATCCTCATACTTTTATCTTTCATCTAACTTTACGTGCTCCTATTTTCCAGTATTCTACTTCTTTGAAGTTTACTGCTCATTGACCCTCTCTCTTTCTTCTTTTCTCCACCTCTTTATTTTTGTTTCATAATTCTCTGTTACCGACATCTATCATCTTTTACTTAACCATTAATTTCCTCCTCCCTGCCCCTTCTCTTTTTATGTCCTTTCTCCCTCTGTTTCCACGTCTCTCTAACTCTCGCCCCTTTCTTTATCTATTCTCTTTCTCTATCTCTCGCCCCTCTCTCGATCTCTCGCTCCTTTCTCATTCGCTTCCCTTTCTCTTTCTCTCGCGCGCTCTCTCTCTCTCCCTTAGCTCTCTCCCTAATCTCCTCCCTCTTACTCTCCCTATCAGCTCTATGTCTTTCTATGACCTAATTGATCACGTTGAGGCTGTGATAAATGAAAGGAGGGGGGGGGGGGGGTATTTCTAATGCCAATCGTGGTCGACAGATATGCGTGCAAACTGAAATGAATCCTACGTGATTTAATAGATATGCGACTTCGCGATTTCATTTTCACATCTGTGCTCTCAGCTGTGCCTACGTAAAGCGAAGGCATATATGTTTAAGATATTGACGCTTCCTTTTACAAATTTTGACTATCCTTCCGAAGATGGTAGCGTATAGAAACTTGATAGGTATGTATACGTGTAAATGTTCAAACCAAGGCGTTGATCCACGCATCCATATTGATCTTAGGGTCCGAATTTAATTCTAACTCTTAATGCCTTGGCAAATAGAGTACCGTGCGTGTCCAGCCATGGAAGGGGGTACCTATATACTGTGGTATCGTACAAGCTCGTCCAGGGCCCCTTCTTATAAAGAGTAGCGATGGATCCGAATCAATCGAAAGTCCACCAATCGATCACATTTTATATACAGTCTGCTATCTCTTATGTACATATATTTGCAATTGGTATCAATCGCAAATAAGTTGTGATTAATCGCAACTGTTTATAAGACAGGTACACCCATACATTCACACTTATCTACGCCATTGACCATCCTTCGCTGTCCGTGCTGTAGAAACTGAAAAGCTGATAGCGAATCAAGAGACACCAACTGGACCCCTCCCCTTAAAGGTACGATGTCCCTTTTGCAGCCAACCTCAAATTCTGTAGAACTTTGCAGGAATTATGAATATGTCATGTATGTCCTATCTGTGAAATTTAAACGTTAGCAGTGTCCTCATATTCAAATTATGCAAGGAAACCCGTTTACTTGCTAGACTTCACTGTCAGACACTATTGAGTGACTGACTGGCTTTTTTTCTTCTTTGGTAATAACATACATGAAAAGAGTTGTAAAGGGTACATGAGCATTTGTCTACATCAATAACCCACTTCTTGTGATGGCCAAGATTAAACTGATTGAATCTTTGCGCAGCATAAAACGTATGACCATTCGGTACAATGGTCTGAAAATCAAGACTATTACTTTTGGGCTTTATAGCCCTAAAGTCGATTTGACATCTAATAGTCGTTATTTTCCCACTTGAAGACATTTTCACGTCCCACCTTTTTTAGGGAAGTTCTAAATTAGTATTATCTTTCTAATGCAGTTGGAATTTAACTTTTTCATTTTTTTGGCCTGCAAATGGGACATAGTACCTTTAAAGGCCCACTGCACTACTTGTAGCTACTTGCGCCCTCTCTATATTAAACAATGCCTAATCGGTGATCATTGGTCCCCCATGATCCTCTTTTTCTTATGTTAACTGAGAGCTGAGTTGATGAGATAACCACCTGTCCAGTGACCTTGCAGGGCGGTCTAATCCCTCCTGTAAAGGCTAGTACTGATGAGCTTTAAAATCCGGCTCGTACGCCTTTAAACTTACATGAATGCAGAATAGCTTGTTACGTATCTTTCCAATATTCTTGATGTAAATTTTACAGAAGTGCACATAGTGTTTATTTTTTAGCACATTTATGTCTACGATATAAAACCTTTCATTCCTGTTATAGGTGCATCGAAGTGGAAGCTCTTATTCTAATCCATTTTAGTATAATGTAACACTATATTCCTGTTTTAATTTGTGTGAATAAGACCTAGCACGCTCATGACAAGAGCAAATGTTTGTCAGAGATGTTCAAAAAATTGTCTAGGGCCCATGACTATCATCACTTAGTTTGCAAACCACCATCCTCAAGATTACTAGATAAAAGTAGGTCGACTAGATGAGTTGTCTCCCCTACTTTCCATTTTTAACCAAAAAAAAACACTCTCTTGCTTCCCTTCTGTCTTTCTAATACTTCCTTTTCCTCTCTCTCCATCTCTTCATCTTTTCTTTATATATCTCTCCCTCGCTTTCTCTATCTCCCTCACTCGCTCTCCCCTCTCTCTTTCTCTTTCTCTCTCTCTGCATCTCATCACTCTCTTTCTCCTTGTCTCTCTCTAGCTCTCTTTCTAGCTCTTTCTCTCTCTCTCTCTCTCTCTCTCTCTCTCTCCCTCTCTCTCTCTCTCTCACCATCTTTGAAGAGGCTCCAATCAGTCACCTTCTTGATCATCTTTGATGAACAGTATGAAAATGTGGCTAAATCCAGCATTAGTAAATAGTCTCCTCGTCATCGTTTCTTCTTTAAAGATAAAGTTGAGTTCTGCGGGTCATGCGATTGCATTGTGAAAGAAACGTTGTGAAATCGTTCAGAAAAGGTTGATCATTTAGCATATAAGTATTGGTGTGTACTGCAATGTTCTGGGATCATGAAAATGATAAAAAATTTGACCCAGTCTTGGTAAAGTTACAAGCACTGTACAAAGAAAGATGTATATGGGACTACACTAACATGTAGCTTAAAAATCCGTCCCGATGTTATGATGTTACATGCCATGATTGAAATATTAAGGCACTTGAAGAGCCATGCATTTTTTTTAATCTGATGTTCTTCCACACTTGCATAATACAATGGTAACGCTAACAATATTTTTCCCCACCTCTTCCAAGAACTCAACCTTCTCTTTAATTCTTTACTAGGGTTTTTGCTACTCTTCAGATGATCCATTTTCCCCATTTAACATCTATAAAGGATAAACATTTCAAGCGTATATACACAGTACAAAGTATATTTGTAACAAAACACATTAATACCTCAAATAGGGGAGATGGAATCGTGCTAATCAAGCAAGTATTTTTTCCTTATATATATATATCTTATTAGATTGTTTAGCTACCATATACGAGATGAATTATCGTAAAACTGTCATCAAAGAAATAATCGTTTCGTTCGTGTCTCCTTAGATCAAGATTAATGTATCTTGATCTTCGGAGTAGTTGCTACAACCGGCCGTGTCAGACACGTTGCCCGGGGTGCGAGATAGGACTCTTGTAGTTTGTAGCGTGCCCCCAAAGAAAAATTTGTCTCACACGTATGCACACGTATGTACATGTATTTCCTCACAATAGGAACATGTTGTCCTCGTGTCTTATTCGTTCTTATTAAGACATTAATTAATCCTCTCAAATTCTAGATGTTCATTCCGGTGTTGGCACGTGTTCGCCCAGATAGTTGGTCATGTTTCTTCTTGTGTATTCTGTTTATAAATCATAATATATGTGTCATGCCATTTCCAATATCCCCCTCTTTAATCAAACTTGAAGTCAGTTCTGTGCTAAATTTACCAATGATAAGCGATGCTTGTATTTCAGTTATTCCACGCATCGGACCTCTGACGATATAAAAGTTGCCAACATATTCTTTTCTCTCCTTTTCAATACAAGAGAAAATTGGATATTATAGAGGAAAAGGAACATGATGAATAGGCAATAAGCTCTGTCATCATCATCACGATCATGCGATTCAACTAACCTTATCATCTTCCAGTGTGTTTTCATTTCAATCTCAATCTCATGACCTCACAATAAAAATAAATCTCTTCCATCAACATCATCATTGCTTATATTTTGTGCTTCCTCTTACTCCTCTCCTTCTTGTTTTTGTTCTTGTTTTGCTTTTAAGAGGGTATTAAAAAAAACTTATCCACCCTCTTTATTTCTCGTCATGATACGCAGAATATCACACTATTATTTTACTAAGCTCAAGCTGTTCCACACACGTGCTTAACAACATGTTTAAGCATTTCACATGTGTATGATATGCTGCTAGATCTGATAATTCAAAGTTATGATGAATTCTTTTTTTTTAAATTATCATGTTCCTGCATGTTATCATCTTGGTAAAGATGGAGGCTTCTCATATGCTCATTTAGGAAATTGTCGTGGCAAATAAAGAAAAGAAAAAAAGGGCCCTTATAAAACATAATCTGTTCCATGCTCCTTTAAAAAAATAAGTGCAGATAGATGGAAAGGATGTGTGTTGCATTTAACAACTCTCACCTTATTCTAGGCTAGAAAGTAAAATGATTTACCAGACACGAACTCCAAACACAACCTGATCAAATGAACGTGTTATGCGAACAGTTTCCTCCACCTTGCATTGCATCTATTCCGATCCTGACTTAATAACGTGATGTGTATTCATTCACTAGATCGGGAATGGACAAGAAGAAAAAGGAAAATTAAGCTTCTATTCGGTATGTATTTCTGCGCTTCGGCTATTTGACCGAGTCAGCCAATTTGCAGTGCCCATGTCAGGCATACGAATATTGATTACAATTTTCAAATTCAAACATTTCTTATTTTCATTCAAACTTTCTCCAGGCTGCCTCTCTGCTCTTTCTGTTTTCTTGTGGAGTATGTTTTGCTATAAAGGTTGGTTTTCCATTCTATCCATGCCAAACACCACAGAATACCCCCAAAGCCCTATAAGCAATTAACGCCGGAACATAACTTTTGGGAGTACTTCAAACCGCCCTTAACCGTTTACATCTGGTCGTGGTGTCAATAAAAGCAATAATCTATGATTTAGATTCGCTTAAAGGGACAATTCAACCTTTGTTCAAAGAAAGAAAAAGATTTAATTGAATGTAAGCAGATTAAGGTATTAGATAAACCAGATGATAAACTTTTGCAAGAATGGTACAAATTTGAAAAAAATTACATATAGGCTTAACGTTTGTTTACGATTGTTTATACAAAATAAACAAACAAATATCAGCAGGTCATAATATCGATGGTCTATATATCCGATTCTCATCAAATTCGTTTTAATAGTAAACAATGAAATGATAATGAAGAGTTTGCTAGACGCATTGCGTGTGCAGATCAGCAGTGATTAATAATTCATCAGATTTGCTTTGCTACGATTATAAATAATAATCGTCACCAAAATCCTTATAATTATGAAAAACGAATTCAGTACAGAGTGGGGAAGCTGTTTCTTTCCAGTCTCCGTGATGTGTAATGCCCCCCCCCCCCCCCCCGGGTACAACATTCAAGATTTCTTCCTACATTGAAATGATAATCAGAGGCAGATTTAATCTTCCCAAACATCATTTGGAAAAATCTTAGATTTTGTTGGAATACCATTTACTCTACGGAAAAAAAAAATCATAATATTCCTAATGGTCGATATATATCATGAATTTACCAGTTTTAATCTTTTCCGGGTAGTTTTTAGTTGGTAGTATCTCTTGTTTAGCATAAACTTCACACAATGTATATTTTCAGCCTGTACAAGGGACACAACACCTTTGATGGGTACATCAAAGAACGCCCTCTTTCGGTCTGTAGCAAACATTTTAAAGTATATTTCTATATGTTGTTGTAATGTTTGCTCTATTGTGACGTGGCAGGGCAAGATCTAATAATAGCCATTAGATTTTATAATGACACTTAAACAAAAATATTCTAAATATTAAAAGTGTGACCTATTTGCTTTGAAATTATTTGTTTGCATCTACATGAATACCTGCTCTTCTCTCCTATTACCGCTTATCATCTCTCCCTTGTGTTATAATACTGACAACACCAGCAGCATCATCAACATCACCCAAACTAATATTGATGATGATGAAAATAGTAATAGCATTTATAACAATAATTGTATTACTCTGCTTCTGCTTTCTGCTATGTTATTCCTCCCTTCTATTTCTTCTCACATTATCCGCGTAAACCTTTTTTTAACCCCTTCTCATCATGCTCCTCTAGCGATATTCACCCTCTCTTATTAATAAGTTCTTCACATCAGGTATTCCACAGTAACGAAGCATGGGTATACAGCAATTATATAGGGTACTTGTATCAAGGGGGAGGGGGGGGGGGGGGGTTGAGGGCCCTGTAGGCATTATTTCATTATTCTTAGAGTCCTGTTAACAAATATAATATTTAACGTTATAAAGCTAAGATAACTTATTTTCATACCATGTCACTTTATGCATAATGTACGGTGGGCACAATGTAATGGAAGGGTGTAGTAGGTTAGTGGATATGTTTAGAAGCATGCCTCTAAACGACTGATTAAATAATGCCTTCCAGATAAAAACCGGTCCCACTCGGGTGTTGAAATCAGAATTATTACTAAGACAACTGATGGGTGGGTGTATGTGTGTGTGTGTGGAGGGGGTGGGGGGGGGGGGGGGGTGCTGCAGGTCCTATGACTTTGCTTTAGCGTTCGTTTAGTTTATTGATGAAAAAATAAATTACAGAAACGATATCAGATGATTAAACCACGTCCGACATAATTTTATTAATCATAACAATCATCTCATAAATACAAAAAAATACAAATAAAAGACATGAAATAAACATTAACATTATCTTCAGACTGCATGGTATCTATCAAGTTTTATGTTATCATGATTGTGTCTAGTGGCGATGATCCGACATTGATCTTGCGAAATTGGCCTCGGCCTTCATTTTCTCAACAATATAGAATACGGTTGAAGTGGACACTGGCTTTAAGGATAGGTTTGGTTTAGGTTAAAGGGTTAGGGTTCGGGTTAGGGTTGGGGTTTAATATGGTTAGGGTTATATGGTTGGGGTTTAATATGGTTAGGGTTCAGTAAGGGTAAGGGTCAATTTAGGGTTAGGGTAAGGGTTAGCATGAAGGTCAGTTTAGTGTTTGGTTAAAGATTGAAGTTAGGAACCGGGTTAGGGTAGAAAACCGACAGCCTGGAGATGTTGTCGCATGCACCTGTGTTGTAGAACCCTCGTGGCATTTAATTCAATTCGTCATCCCAAATACCTGATATTGCAATTAGACATCCTAGATCACCCATTATTACTATTAAACAGGAAATAAATTTGGAAAAATAGTTTTCATCCACATTTTTTCTAAATTAATCAATTAAAACCAAAATTCTCTTTAAAACCATGTTAAACATCTACTCAATGATTATATTATCGGATGCCCGCAAGAGGGCGACAAGAGCTATACATGACAGTAACGCCCTCCTTCTGGGCAGCTGACGGTCTACTCAATGACTTTCCTGAAACGACTACGAACAAATCAATAAGTAATATTTGTAGAAATTGTTCAATTGTACAAAAGACATAAAAAAAGTTCGTAAAACTGCGGAAATCAAGGTGATCTATTCAATAAGGTATGGAGTTGGTTGACAAGAATACTTAACAAAGACCTATGCTTCATACAATACCATGGGAATTCAACATCGACAAATTGATAAAAAATCAACAAAAGAAATAGTATTGTCTGGTACAAATTTGTCCAGAAACAAAATCGAATTAAATAGGTCATTGGACATAATATTGTGAATAAATGTCTTACTTAAATATCTAAATAACTTACGTATTATTACACCATTTCTTGACTGAATATGTATAAATCTATTATGTATAAATTGTTTTAACAGAAAATTACCTTTTTAGTTTGTTAGTTAGCAAATGAATTTCAGCGTTTAGGGTACGTATATATTTCCATTTTCCGGCTAGCATCGGCATGTTGATGCGCAATTATTTCAAAACACAATTGTTTCCTGAGCATTATTTCCCCCACAAAGACACGTTTTTTTTTAAACACGCGTTACAAAATTCACAAATAGGCAGAACTCTTTGTAGCGTGGCGAAAATATCTACAAACAGGGTACCATGAAGCAGCGTTTCGAAACAAAGTTTCACAGATGACTCCTGCAGATGAGGAAGCTGTAAACACACCCTTGGACAAAGCTATGATATGCTAGGCTAGAAAATATTGAGGTGCTTCTTAAAGAGGGAATTCAACATCGACAAATTGATAAAAAATCAACAAAATAAATAGTAGTGTCTGGTACAAATTTGTCCACAAACAAAATCGAATTAAATAGGTCATTGGACATAATATTGTGAATAAATGTCTTACTTAAATATCTAAATAACTTACGTATTATTACACCATTTCTTGACTGAATATGTATAAATCTATTATGTATAAATTGTTTTAACAGAAAATTACCTTTTTAGTTTGTTAGTTAGCAAATGAATTTCAGCGTTTAGGGTACGTATATATTTCCATTTTCCGGCTAGCATCGGCATGTTGATGCGCAATTATTTCAAAACACAATTGTTTCCTGAGCATTATTTCCCCACAAAGACACGTTTTTCTTTAAACACGCGTTACAAAATTCACAAATAGGCAGAACTCTTTGTAGCGTGGCGAAAATATCTACAAACAGGGTACCATGAAGCAGCGTTTCGAAACAAAGTTTCACAGATGACTCCTGCAGATGAGGAAGCTGTAAACACACCCTTGGACAAAGCTATAATATGCTAGGCTAGAAAATATTGAGGTGCTTCTTAAAGAGATAGACGGCAGAGAAAAGCATGGAAAATTGATATTTTCATAAAAAAATGAATCTGAAAGCGGTGGCATACGAATCTGTCATAATTTTTTGTTAAATATAAACGGTTACTGTAGCGAACAAGAAGGAATGAAAA